>CAJQZM010039010.1:0-38094 GCA_907164665.1 Colias nastes | reverse complement strand
AGTTTCAAAGATTTAAGCGTACAAAGGGACATAGGGACATAGGGACATAGGGACAGAGAAAGCGACTTTGTTTTATACTATGTAGTGATAAAAACATAAAAGATAAAAACCTCGTAAATTCAACCGCTATATTTCATATGGTAAGTGACGCTGCATTACTCAATTCACCTGGGCCAAACTACGCTAAAAGCTTTTTGCTGTTTGTCGAATGTGCGAAGTGACATGGAGGGTTTGCTGTATTTGTTTCATGATTGGTGAAAACACATAATGTGCTGAGAGCTCTCCTAAGACTAGTAGAGTACTTTAGAACTGTATAATTAGTGTTGCAAATGAGCACTTTACTAACTTTAGTAAATGTTAGATTAGAGGGTGAAAGATTACATTTCTAAACTTACGGTGATAATATACAGATGATAATTTACGATGCTTAGAAAGGCATGTGAGATCTTTAAGCTTTTCTCAGCCGTACGTCTTACATTAATTTTGTAATAATATTACCGATTGGTATCAGTAAGAACGTCTAACAATAAAATAGAAAAGTAACTTATATAAATAGGTAAATACAGCTCAGATATAAATGAAAATGAATACGAATTAGAACATCAATCGTTGCTTTATAGTCATAATTCGCAAACAAGATTATATCTGGAATATATCTACACACGTATAAAGAGACCTATTATAACATATTCCAATTACGTTGAATATCATAAACGGGAGTAGGTATTCGCACTGTTTTGAAATATAAACTAATTGAGGCAGAGGTAACGAACCAAGAGATGAGAGCAATCAAGAATAATGATCCCCAGTCGGGTAGGGGTCGCGGAAAAACAACGATTTGTCACAGCTCCACTAAGGCTGAATGATTACGATATTTCTTATATTTTTAATGGTTCTGCGAATGTTATTTATCAAATATATAGCGCGCTAAATTGTTGCTGAAATGGAGAACTATTAGTAATAGAAATAAATGATGGTTTGGAACGGCAGGCAAAATCGACACGCAAGATATTTAGTAGGTTTCCTCGTTATTATTTTCCTTTGTGTTTATAGAATAGAAAAGATACCTAGTAATAGAAAAGTATAATAGAATTGATTAACGTTATTAAAATTATGTTTATTATAAGAATGTACGTACCTATGTATGTGTAATGTGTACATGTGTTTATGATAAAATTAAAATATGACTGAATAAAATTAAAGTGTAATTATTGACATTCAATTAACAATTGTAACGTAAATACAAATGAATTTTCATCAATTATTATAGATATTTAAAATTAAATGATTGATGGTGTTAATGCGATTAAGCAGCACACGTAGGTAATTATAACACAACTGAAATAACCAGACATTACCTTTTGTTAACAATAAGCCCTATCCATTATGCGAATGTTGAATGATTGGATTAAAGACAATAATTTATAAATTTTGCAAATTTCTCTGTTGCAACTTATAAAAAGGTACCAAGTGGGATAATATTGGTTGTAGCGTCACGATAATAAAAACTCTTAAGTACCTACCTACTATGAAATTAGTGATGCTTAAAATTCTACTAAAACCAGAACTGTTTATCGGATCTAGACATTATACTGCATGAACTTCAATCCCTTTATAATATTTTATAGCACAAGAGTATTTACATTTATAGAAACTTTAAGGAAAATTTAAACAGATTCTACAAATCCAATACCGCTTTATAACTTTATTGAGAACGCATATTTTCCTCTCATTTTAAATCAACATCATATTGATATTGGAACAAAAATGAATAGAATATTAGATTACTTGAAGCTGAAACTTGAAAGCTGCTTCAAATGTTTGCGGAACACAAAAACATGATCAGTTTCCAAGAAGAAAAATATAAAGTGCGTGTTTTAAGTTTACTTTTATTTTTTCTGATATTAAATTATTAGAAAGTGTTTTTCATTATTATCCTAGGAAAATAGGATAAATGTATAGGTATACACGTAAATTATATTCCGACAATCAATAACCACGATTCCTTTTTATTTATTTATTTATGATACTTCATTGTACATTTATCAGGAACTGAAAAGAAATGAACACATAAACTTGGAAAGCGTAATAGGCGGCCTTTTTGCTTAAAAGCAATCCTTTAGGAGATCACAACACCATTTTTAATACTTATATATTTTTAGTAATAAGAAAACTTTTAATAACTACATTGCAACTTTTAAAATTATTATGCCTATATTGGAGGAATGTACCCAGTTTATTTACGATAATATATACCTAATTTTTGCAACAGCAACTAGCAATTCCACAATCCACTTCCATCAGCAAGATCAAAATATTTGTCGTCTCAACGTATAAATGACTTGTAAGACGCGAAACATTATGAAACAAATCCGTCCCTTGCTGATTAGAATTCTTTTTGAAGGGAGAAATTCATAAATGCATGAAAAGTAGGCCGCCATGTCGAGCCTGGGCCCTCAACCCTCATTACATTGTGCCTTCGAGGGAATTCACTCGCATATTTCAAAACCTTCGTTATAAAATGACATCGACACATTTAGGTACAATGGAATTATTCTTGCGTTACACAACACTTTTATTTATTCTGCCAGTTTTTATAAGGAATCTATACATATAATAAATCTGTAGAAGGGTCAATTCTGTACATTGAAAATATTGAAAAAATAAATAGCAGGGGGTGTTACTGGATCGATACCAAACCCAAATATGTGATTAAAAATTTTTTTGTCTGTCTGTCTGTCTGTCTGTCTGTCTGTCTGTCTGTCTGTATGTGAAGACATCACGTGAAAACTAACGGTTCGATTTCGATGAAACTTGGTATAATTATACCTTATTATCCTGGGCGTAAAATAGGATACTTTTTATCCTGGAAAAATACGTAAAAAAAAAGGACGGGTTGCACTCCGGGAGTGCCGGCAGAAGTGAAAACTTGATAATAATCAAGTTTTCACTTCTTGAGCATGTTTCATTCGTTGAGCATGTTTGATATCCATCCGTCTTACGCTTTTTCGATCAGGTCACGTGTCCTGACGCGAGTTTAAGATTTTATACCCATTACAGAAAAAGTGCTCAACGCCGCTAAAGAAGTTTTCACTTCAAAAATAAATCTTAATTTTTCAGTTTTATCCATAGACGTTGTTCTGTAGAACCGCGAACACACGTTGCGTTACCGGCAGTGGATTCAGCGCCGTAACCTGTAGCGTCGAAAGTCGGATTTGGCTTGAACCGTTTGCGGCACACGCGGGCCGCACGAAGCCACGCCTCCCCGACTCCTATATAACGACGGCGTAAAGGTGGGTTCCCACGGCCTGATTCTTTAGGTGGGTTCCCACGGCCTGATTCCTTCACAGATCCGACCGCGCCACACCACACCACATGCCGTGGGAATCGGCGCGCTTGTGGTCGTCTGCCGAGGCGCGTGCTATCCATCGGAAGTCGGTAAGATCAAAGGTGCGGCGTGGCGCGGTGCGACGGCGTCCGTCGACGTCCGTCGGGGCCTGCCGTCTGTCGCGCGTCATTGTTCGGAACCGTACGATAATTATCGTACAAACACGATAATTTTGTGCCTACGTACGATGTACGATAGCATAGTATTATCGTACGCTGATTGTACGATAATTTCTATCATGCAAAATTCGAGAATTTATATTATTTCACCCATACAAATATGACATTTTGACGTGTTTCATATCGAACTTTCATGGGAACAGTGAAATTTTGTCCGAGTGAATTTTAAACTTGGCGCGTTTATTGAACATAAAGTGGAAAGGGAATCGGTTCAGATCTGTAGTCTGTACCACGCGTAAAACCAAAGAGTATAATGTATAGTAGGGCACGTTTTAAACGTTTGGGTTTCAGTGTCCCGTTGATTTGACAGCGATATTTAAACAAATATTAACTATAGAGACCTTGCATACATGCGCTCTGTATCACTTAACATCTTGTAATGACCCACAGATTAGGTATTAGTAGGAATAATAATAATAACCGTCCACAGGCCTCGCCATACGCACACATGCCGTGGGAACGCTCAGTTCAAATCGCGACGGATGGCGACAGGCGCATGTCGCCTGCCAATGCCTGTGAAGCAATCAGGCCGTGGGAACCCACCTTTACGCGCCGCGCGATGCATGAATTTTGATGCCAGCGGACGTGTCCAGTGTGCGAGCGAGAGTGATCGTCTAATATTAATTTAGTGAGAAACGTCTTCCCAGTTCAAAATGGAGAAATAAACCATCCACGCGAAGACCGACATCCACGCGGACGGAGTCGCGGGCGGAAGCTAGTCTATAATAGATTGGTACATATAAGTTAGACAGCTAAGTTAACTTAAATAAAAGGAAATGAAATAAATTTATTTTGTGAATTGTTACGTCATGATTTACAAATGTACAAATTACAAACCTACGCAGTACGACAGTGGATAAAAATTATATGGGTAATTTTATTTATGTAAGTAATTATTAATATAGACACAGCCTACTAATAGATAGGCACATAACATAAAATTCCAAACATGAAATGCAATGAAGAACACGACTAATGAGTTTCCACGTTATGATTAATTAATCTAAAAGTGCCAACTGTAATAAGGCGCGGAGGCAGATGTTGGAACAGAAAAGAAAAATATTTAATTAAAATCCATTCGCATTCTCAGTTGGAGCGCAGTTCGCTCGTAAATTAATAGCTTTTACATAAATGAATCCGTTGCAAAACATTACTAAATATTTAATCTGATTTTATGCCGACTGCACGTTGACTTTATGAAACTTTAATAAAGTTCTGGCTTAGTTAAAAGAGAGCAGTTTTTAATAATGTACAGCCTGGCCCACGAAGGGTGAGTAATGGTTCATTATAATTGGTCAGCTTGAATTATGGCAAAGTTAATCATTTTTTTTATGAAACAGTAGACATTATAATAAAAAAGTGAAGTTTGGATATAGAAGTAGGTACCTAGGTACATATTACTTTTGTATAACCTGTTAACTTCATATATACAAACCTATTTATATCAGACCAAGAAGGAAATGAGAGATTGATGAAAACATATTTACAAGTTATTTGAACTCCCAGACAAATAATTCTGTACGATATCCAATATCATAGTTACTAGGTAAATACTAAAAAGCATCATTAAGTTTTTCGCTTCATTACAAAAGCTCTATATAGATAATAGAACATAATAAAAAGTATACGAGAACAATCGCATAGGCATAAATTAATGCTTCCAAAACAATCCACTTTCCACGATACCACGCTACATAATAACCAAATTCGTGAATACTTCACGTGCCGAACATCGTAAGCGATTGGAAATTAGAAACGGGCTGACAGTGACATAGACTGATGAATTGACTTGATTACCCAATGTGCTGATAGTTCCTGAGTTACAACTACATTAGATGAACACGATTTTCATACCCAAACTATGTTAGTATTAGGTACTATAACTAACACTGGCCACATGCTATCGATTTTCGGCTAGTATTTTTGTTTTGATTTTTATTTTGGTAAGTTTCTTTTCGATGTTGTTTTTACTTGTATTTTCCTCCTATTATTAAAAAAAATAACAAAAAGCCCCACTAGACGTTTTTATCACAGCAAAGATTGGTCGCCGTTGCGCGTTGTTCACATAGAAAATTGTCGAAAAAGTAAAGGTAAATTTTTATACTTACGTTATTAATTTTTTAAATCAATAAAATTAAATGAATGAAATTACCTAAATCAGAAGCAGAAATCAATATTGCATATACGTTCGCTATTCGAACCATCTCCTTTGTATCAAAACGAAAGTGAATAATTTAAATGCAATTGCTGAGTCTGCCTTCCCTGTATTTGGGTACCTACTTACCTAATAGAAATGCTCTTAAAGCTTTGTTTGCCATGAAAATAGAATTCGCAAGAAACAGATTGCATATTGCATAGTAATACTCAGTTTAATTAACTTATTTATGAGCTCTACAATGAACATTATTTATTATAAGTCATAAAGAGCAAGCTAAGAACTCGATTTGAAAATAATATCACGTTTCGAATGAATAAGTTTGTGATAGGTATAAAGCGTCTAGCACTCTTTTGTTACCTACTGAAGCTTTTCTTGCTGACTAGTAAAATATAATATATTTTTGAAAGTAGGTATTATTTTGATTCACTTGCTCTATCTTTTACTCTATAGGTACCTATATCATATTTTAATTCATGTATACTACTCTATTGATTGTTCGAAAAAAACACAGAAAGAAAGATTATTTAAAATCGGTTATTAAGACGGACTGAACTTAAAAAACATATACCTAGGCATTATTCTTAGAGATAATTTTAATTAAACTTTATTTTGCTTCCATAATATCCCGATGGTTCAAAACTTTCCCAAGCTTGTGAAGTATCTCATAGCTGCGGTAGGTATCATTGAATTTTAGCAATTTCATACAATATTTAACGTTTCTGTTTACATATTTAACTGCTTTACTACAAAATACAAATTAACCTCATAATGTCACAGTAATTAGTAAAGTTTATGTTTGTTTTTAACACCATTTTTTTACGTCGAAAGAAACAAACAAGATGCTTTAAAAGAAAATGTTCATGATTGTTGAGTTTGAGTTTTATTTAGACACTTACCTGATAATAAAGCTCTATTTATTTGGTACCATTAAAAAAAATGCAGTGTTGTTCGTTACCAGTGTTAAATGTTATTTCCACGAATCCGTGATTGGATAAAAACCTCTCTCCCCTGAACCTTTCTCTATGCTGAGTAAAGTCCAGCCATTTACGCAGTTTTAATTAAATCACCAACAACGTTTCCATCCATTTAGTTGTTTGAAAACTCTGTGTTGTCTGAATTCCAGACGATGTGTCCGGCCCGTTGTCATTGAGATGTAAAGGTTGATTGAGAGAACCTATCTCTGTATTCTATTTCTTATTTCTTTGGTCCTGTTGACGCTCAGACATCATATTATAATATTAGCTATACCTAATTAGTTTTTTGAAGTGAAAACTTCTTTAGCGGCGTTGAGCACTTTTTCTGTAATGGGTATAAAATCTTAAACTCGCGTCAGGACACGTGACCTGATCGAAAAAGCGTAAGACGGATGGAGAGTAGACAGCTATCCCCTCTCTACTACGCGCGTTTTCACTTCTGCCGGCACTCCCGGAGTGCAACCCGTCTTTTTTTCTTTAATGTTGCAAGCCATAATTTTATTTTTAGTTTTCTTTTACGACCATGTTTGGGTTAAGAGGCCGTATCGATTTTAAGAGTGATTTTGACTTGTTTATTTAATTCTTTAGGAGCTCGTTTAAAAAAACTAACTACTATGTTATATGAAAGTAATGGTATAATTTAAAATTCTCTAGAATATTCGATTATATAGATTTGCCGTAACAACGTTTGCGCTCCCGTATATAATCGAAAATTCTAGAGAACTTTAAATTATTCCATTTCTTTCATAAAACATATAATATGTATTTTTTTTATTGCAAATTTTTAAGCATTAACCTATCATTTAGTGTGTATTTTTTATTTTTTTTTAACTCTGTTGTAAGAACTAGAAATTCGACGCCATATAAGGTCAGTAGGGGCAAGTGCGGCTTTGGGGAAAGTGCGGCGAGCATCATTATACAAAAAATTACCAATGATATTGATAAAATCGCCATCTAGTGACGTGAGGGCTAACAAAATTAGTTCCGAGAAAAAAAATTGGGGGCGACACTTGAATGAAAAAGGATTTGACGCCATTTTTATTTTACACTGAGATTTCTCTATGGTTTGAAGTTGACACGTGTTCGTTGTTGTGTTAAAGTTTTGTTTTTTTTTCAAGAAAGGGGCTGATCTAAGAACGTAAGTGTTTTCTTTGAATCCTAATGTTCATATTTACGTAGTTATTTCATTTGTATCTAGCAAAATAAGCTATAATGGCCGGTTTAAAAACCTAACCTCAAATTTTATTGTTTGGGAAAGTGCGGCTACCATGCTTGGGGCAAGCGCGGCACTACGACGCACTTGCCCCAGGTCAGAGGTTTTCAACCTTCATTTATGATTCATGTATTTTTTAAATTTTCAGACCATGGTACGAAATTATGTAAAAAAGACAAATGGACCGAGTTGGACTCACGAAACTTTAAAACAAGCATTAGCGGCTATCCGAAACGGAACTACAATTTATGCTGCTAGTAGTCAATATAAAATTCCACGAGCAACGTTATTTGATCATATGTCTGGTCGACGAGGACAGAAATCAAATAGCCTGGGAAGGCCAACAGCTCTGACCCCAGATACTGAAAAAACACTTGTCAATCTCATTGGTATTATGGAGAAGAACGGGTTTGGACTATCTCGAAAAGAAGTGGTGGAGCTTGTTGCAGAATATGTTAAACATAACAATATGAAATTACCATTTAAGGACGGAATTCCTGGTTATGACTGGTTTGCTGGTTTTGTTAGTAGACATAATCTATCCATAAAAAAACCACAAGCTGTCGAATATGCCAGAAAACAGGCTGCAGATCCATTTGTGTTGGATGATTATTTCAATATTCTCGAAGAGACTATAAATAAACTACAACTGCAAAATAAACCCCACCGAATATGGAATATTGACGAAACTAGCTATTCAAATGACCCCAAAAAGACTAAAGTTGTGGGTGAACGGGGACATGCGTCGACGAGAACAACTGCCACTACGGGCAAAGAAAACACAACTGTGCTCTTTGCCAGCAACGCTGCAGGAGGAAAAGGACCACCATTCATTATATTTAAAGGAAAGAATGTGTGGAGCGAATGGACATCACCTGAGGCTTACCCAGGAACTCTGTATACAGCTACAGAAAATGGCTGGATAGAAAGCAAGGCTTTTGCTGAATTCTTTTCAAAGAGTTTCATACCAATGATAGGCACAACAGACGAACCAACTCTGTTAATTTTTGATGGGCACAGCACACATATTCAGTTGGCGGTAATAGAAACAGCGATACAAAACAATGTCACAATCATCAAACTACCTCCCCATACCAGTCATTTGCTACAACCACTCGACTTGTCAGTATTTAAGCCCTTTAAAGACAAATGGGACGACAGAATGATGAAATGGCAAAGATGCAATTACGGCCAAAAGCTATCGAAAAAGGAGTTTTCTATTATTGTTGGGGAAGTTTGGCGCAGCTTAGACCCAAAAATATTGATAAATGGTTTTAAAAAAGGTGGAATATTTCCATTCAATAGAACAGTTGTATCAGAAGATAAATTGGACCAAAGCGCTCTGAAGAGGTGGAAAGAACACAAAAAAAATACTGCCATCGATGTTACATCAACGATTTCAAGCCCCGCAACGTTGTTATCAATATGTTTGAAAAAAATAAACGAGGGCTTGATCACGTGCACTGATGCATCGGTAACCCAACATTGTCATACCCTAACTATTCCCTCCGTTACCTCAAGGGATTTGATTAATAAACCGGAAATGTCAAATAAAACTTCATTCGAAGAATTGCTCTTAAGTACAATAAAAAGACACGAAAGTAAAGTCACAATACAAAAAAAGACAAAAATTTCAAGCGGTGCTGAAGTTATTACACATTAAGATGTCATTAAGAAATTGAAGCAAAAAGAAGACGAAAAAATTAAGAAAGAAGATAAGCTCAAGATGAAACAAACAAAAAACACAGCTATAAAAAAGAATTCTTCGAAAGTAACGGAAAAAACAACCAATTTTATATCTGGGACAAGAGACTCCTTTCCTGATTCTGATAACCCTGGGCCAAGCACTTCAAATCACCAATTATCAATGGTAACATCTAGCGCGAATCAGGAAACAAAAATGCATAATCCGAAAAACATAATTGTTACATCAAATATACGCATAGACGATTGCAGTAAATTCTTGAAGGATTTAAATAAAGAAACGATGATAAATATTAGTGATAAATCTATACTGCAATTGAAGAAGAAACGGCAAGACACACCTCTCTCGGAAATAACTGCAAATAGTCAAAACAAAGGTGATAGGGTGAAAAAAACTCCAATGAAAAGTAAGGAAAAAAAAGGACTTACAAAACCAAAGAAACAAAAAATTAAAATTAAACACGAATCATCAACAGACGAAAGTGATTTCAGCGTGCACGATGTGTCAGATTATGAAAATGAAAATTTTGATGATTATATTAACTCGATACTAGTCGACGATGACTATAATCTTGATTTGGGCGACGAAGAAAATAATGTTGTCGAAGTTCAGCACTATACTCAATCCTCTGCCAAATGCAGTATAAACGATTGGGTTTTGGTCAAGTTCGCTTCAAAGAAAACGATAAAACATTTTGTAGGACAGGTTAAATCAATAAACAATGGAGTGCCAACTATAAAATATGCAAGGAAAATTCATAAAGCCAAAAAAGATTCAATATTCGCTTATCCAATTATTGATGACATATGCGACTTGAAGCACAGCGAAGATATAGTAGCAGTATTACCTGAGCCTGAAATATCTCGACGTGGTCATATAATCTTCAAAATACATTTTGATACATACAATGTGCAGTAGTAAAAAATCTTATAGTCACGAAATTAGTTTAGGAACATAAAAGACTGATAACTCTTAGAACAATGTGACTATAAGATATTTTTACTACTATTTTTGAAACCGCCTCAGTATTTTTTCTTAGTTTTTGTGATTTGTTTCATGTTCTTATTTGAATTTATTTTTATAAAATTTTAGCATTAGCATTAGGTACTTACCACGTTCACAACGACCAATGCAATGTACCACATTCAATTAACGATTAGTTAATGATGCCAATAAAATATTAAAAGGTATATTTTGTTCTTTTTTTTCAATCAATCCTGCATAGACGAGTTTTAGGCTGGCTGGTCTAATCTGGCGAGTGATTGCACAGTTTGGATGGAGTTGGGGAAGATCTTTGCCAAGAAGCGGGACAGGGTATATGTTCTGTGGGGACAGCATAATATGTTTAAAATCCTATGGCACTCCTGATATAGAGACAAGTCTAACTACACTTCACACACCAAAATCAGTCAAGCCTTTTAATCTCTAGGAAGGCACAAAAGAACATGCAAATTACATGCACCCCATAACCTTAACCTTCCTTCTTGGGTAGTCGGGTATAAATGTTTAGCACCCCTGTCCTTAGGAAATGTGCCGCACTTGCCCCATTTTACAATGATAAAGAAAGATTTTTTTTTTTATATGAACCTTATTTCTAGGAACGAAGAATCGAATATCGTCTTCTGTTATAACGTTTCTCGATCTGATATTCACGTTGAAATTACAGATTATAGTCATTTTCTGGTTTTTTTTTACTACTGCCGCTCTTGCCCCGTTTCGTTGGGAAAGTGCGGCTAGGGACAAGATTTTAAAAACTCAATTAAATCTTAAAAATCTGTATCAGATTGCTTGAAATGGCAAGTTCCTTACGGAGATTATTCATCAGGCAATGTAGTACTGAAACAAATTATTTAAAAATTGTTACAGTATCAACGCTGTCTGAGTGCAAAGTGAACTTATAAAATATTGCGCCGCACTTGCCCCAACTGACCTTACGCATAAAATTTCATCAAAGTAAGGCTATTTTAACTTAGATGTTCTTTGAATTTTTCAATAAAAGTACATAAATTGCCTCGAACATATTTTAGGATGTCTCAGTGTCTTTACTGTAGTATATTTTATAAGAAAACTTCTTCTATTAAATTCCGTGTAAAATACAAAGACACGAACGTCCCGCATGGAAAAAATTGAAACACGCCTTAGGTTATTGGCTATTAAACAAACTGGACAATGAATATCAATAAATTGTCTCGAACGTATTTTAGATATTGAATGAATCTTTAATTTAAGATATCATCACACATTGTTACTAATTTAGTTTTGTTAAACGAGCTTCTAAAGAATTACAGAAACAAGTAAAAATCACTCTAAAATCGATAAGGACTCTTAAGTGTTTGTGTCCCGTGTAACTCAGTTAAATAAATTTGTTCAGTACAATTTTATAGGGAGTACATAATGGGATAAGTACTAAAACTGAATACGAATGAATTTATTTAGTATAACTCGCTGACCCGGCAAACGATATTCTGTCAGGACACCCTTATCACTTATAGGGGTATGAAAAATAAGTATACATAACATAACGACCGATAACCGAACATTAACCTTAACGACCGATTCTTATACCTACCGAATATACCTAAGTACATTATAAACCTACTAGCTGTGACCCGCGGTTTTACCCGCAGTGCTCCGCTCCTGTTGGTCTTAGCGTGATGATAATATAATATACCTATAAAGCCTTCCTCGATCAATGGGCTATTTAAAACCGAAATATTTTTTCGACGTTCGCGTTCAAACAAACAAATTCTTCAGCTTTATAACATTTTAATTAATATATATAATAGATAATCTCATAAAACCAACTACTGAAATACTACTGTTCTTTATCCTTTAAAACATATTAACAGCTTATTAATTTAAATAAATACAAGTCCTTTATAAAATTCTAAAGCATTAAAAAAATGTAGTCGACTAATCCAACGTACATTTTGAACATTCCATATTTGCGTTCACAATAGAACCGCGTGAAACTTACCTGAAAAGCTTTCACAATCATTTCTTAAGGAGGAAAAACATTGTCGAGATGTTTTTCTTTCTATATGTAAATAAGAAGCAAACACTTTTGTATTTTATGATGTGCCCAAGCTATTATTTCGAGGGCTGCTGTGTAAGCTTTTTTATGATATGAGTTTATTTAGTTATAATATTGTTTCAGACGTTACAATAGATTTATTAAGTGAAAGTGGTGTTTTGAATGTGGTAAAAAATTTGGTGTTATTTTTGCTTTTTCTTGCATATTGCGTAACTTTATAACTAATGGAAGAAATACATTCAATATAATTTATTTATTTGTTATTTTTTTTATTACCCATACTACTTGATAAGTCATACAAATTATTTACAAAAGGAGCTTTTGATTTCATCTATAAGTAATAATATGTAAAATGAATAAAAACACATTTCAATATGAAAAAATAATTTATTAATCGACTAAAACGTATAAAAATATCAATAAAATTTGTTACATCACATGATATACTTTATAACTTAGGTATATCCACTTATATTAAGGTACATGATTTGAGTAAAATAATAAATATAAATCGAATTTAAAATTTATTACTAAACTTTATATTATCTAGATGTATTTTAAAATATTATGCGCCTACATGAGATGGAATATGCGTCACAAAATTTGCTAAAGAAAAACAAAACAAGGCCTGATATATCTCAAAAGCCTAAATACTTAAAAATAAATTAAAATCCCCACCAGACTGCAAATCTTTACATCATTATCGTTTTTTCTATACATTGCATAGATAACAGATAATATTTATTATTAACTCTGCTCTAAGACCATTAAGCAGAAGTACCACAGATAAGAAATCATACTCGATGCAAACATTCTTGAGTCTATTAAAATAAACGGATATGAAGGTAGTTAAGAATCTTTAAATATAGCCAGTATAATATAAATTAATTTTGATAATTTTAAAATTCAACCACCAAGTTATGAAAGTTTAAATGGTTACAAATTAAGATTCTTAGCTATGAACAATAAATATACAGAAATCACAGATATTACCTTAAAATAGACTTCACATCTTACAACTTTTTAAAAGTTAAAAAATGCTTTAAACTTAAAGTATACTAGTTAAAATTTATTTTATACAACATCTCATAATCAATATAGCTTTTAACACTTTCAAATCATACAACAGGATTATTATATTATATTGATGTATATAAATAATTTAATATTCCTAATACTTTTTAACTCTTAAATCCGATGTTTAATAATAAATTTTAATGAATCTTACACATGGCTTTTCTATCAACTTTATATATTCCGACGAAATCGATAGATTTTTATATTACAATAAATAATTCCATACATATTTTTCAAATTATGATTCATATATTTACACGAATAATGAACATATAATTAATAGAAGACTCGGTTAAAATAAATTGTGTGTTTGAGTCTTATAAATATACTAATACATTTTTATTCTGACGACTTGAATTGTGAATGTGTAATAAACCCTTATAATGTTATAGTAAAGAAAATTTCATAAATAATTTTTTAAGGAAATTACAATTTTTAAACCAAAAGGAAAAGGTTTAAAATCATTTGAAGAGACAATTTTAAAATAATGAACGTGACTGTAACATTACATTTAATTTGATTTTAAGTTCAATTTTATAATAGAAGCATCGGGTACAAGATAAAATCTAAATAAATGTACAGTTATTCATGAGTTTCACTAATCCAATAGTTTATTGTCTAACAGCGTAAAATGGCGTTATTGTAATTAAATAAATAATTTTAAAACATTTTACAAATTTGTTGATCACCAAAAATTATGTGATTCATAGACGATCACCAAGAACATTCTCCTAACAGTATGAAAAACATATCTTCATTAATTTACCAAACAAATAACAGGCCAATTATCTTGATTTTACCCTGTACCATACAAGAACCACCCAAAAATTTTAATCCATTTTCTACCTATAACTAATACCATATCTTGCAGCCACTTGTGGAGTATGTGTAGTAGCTACCGCTAGTAACAGAGGCACATCATTAACATCGATGTTCAGAGACTTCGTGAGTGTTGTTATATCGCAGAAATCTGTTGACATCAACATATCTGCGAGGGTCTTGGATAGCACGCAGAATTCGCGTAATTTGCTCTCTAGGAAGAGGAGGCACTGCAACAAAAATAATTATTTAACATATAAAATCTTATTCAATTCACAAATTATTCGGTAGGTATTACTTATAAGACATTAAATGTTAATTTGGTCAACATGCGGATCAATCTGTAGAGAATGCATGTAACAATAATTATAATTGTGTTGCTTTTTTAATGTGGGAGTCGAACCCGCTTCAGCGCGAAATGAGCCAGCTCGTATCAAGAAAGAAAGAAAGAAAGAAATAATTATATTCGTATCAGAGAATATACCACATCCCCACTAGATATCGGCGTCAAATAACGTTTAACGTTTCCATGTTTTGTGCGATGAGATAGAGAATGAGAGACATCTATTATTTTCCCCGCCATTTTCTATTCACGTCGTCAAGTAACTCTTTCAGTGTGCGTGGCTTGGCCGAGGAAAATGGACGCGCACGCGCGAGATGGGCAGTAATGATAGCTTACCATCAAGCGACACGCCAACTCCGATGACCGCACTTAAAAAAAAAATAGAATGGAGAACTAGAAAAAAAGCGCACCCGCGTTACATTAATTATATGTATTATAAATCTATCCTCTACCTTAGGTGGCCTGAAAGAAATCGCTTTTAAGCGATAAGGTCACCTTTTGTACTTCGCATCCATACAAATATATATTTGTATGGATGCGAAGTACACTGTACTGTAATTATACTGTACATTGTAATATTAAATGGTGTGGTACAATAAATTAATAAATAAATAAATAAAGCGCATTTACAACACCACTCACCTGATGCGGTGGTACGGAAGCTCGACGCATAGCAGGCAGAGCGTCAAGCATGCCTCCCACCAGTGGCGACAGCCCACCGCAACCCACACCACGACCCACCACACGAACTTCCCTGCAACAAAACCAAAGCTTATTATTCCACTAATTCCGATCGCTCAAAAAATTACACGATTACACAAACGCATAAGTGTAGGACGGCATTTACAAAGTTTTTAAGCTATTGCATAGCTTCTATCGCGGGCCTTGAGCGCGGGGACCGAATCCAGAAATTGCGTAACGAAAAAACCTCACGCTCCCCACTCCGACGGGCGCGGAGGTGTGGCTTGAAAGCATAGCATGCAATAGCTTTACCGCGGTAGTCCGCGAGTGCCACACGTTTTTTTCATACATGAGAGCATACGCAACGACAGAACGCAAGTTGTATGCATTTTTGCAAGCAAGTGAAATTTCAGTCTTTTGTATCTTAAATAGTCTGAATACAAGGTTACAGGAACTGAGAGAAACTGTGAATTTTATTTTTTCATACTTATTAATAATTATGTAGACTTTATAACATTAAAACTTAAAAAAATAATAATTAAATTAATTAAATATCCGTAGCACACTTAAACTTACCACGTATTCGTATCTCCAATAATAGCAACCGCCTGCATTGGCGAATCTAAAGTTTTATTCAGGTACAAAGTCAAATCTAAATCTCTCTTCAAATCCGCTTCCCAAACTTTTGGACTTGCTAGCGTCCCTGCAAAAAACAAAAAAAAATATATTAATTAAAAAGACTAGTGTATAGAACATGTACTTTCGTAATCATAAAAAATAATAACTATAAAAATTTGCAACTGGTCTCAATCACTACTTGGATAAAAAAATTAAATCAAAGTCACGTCTCGCTGTCTGTCTGTTCTTTTGTTTGCTTAGTTCTTTATAAAAACGGAAGGGATTTTTATGTGGTTTTTATAATAGAAACATAAGCTGTGCAGTCGTGGCGGGGCGAGTCGCTAGTGTAATATAATGTTAAGGTGGATGATCCGACCGTCCCTCCATACATTTTTGATTACCTCTAAACACTTAACACAGACACTATTTCTTTAAAACTAATCATTTTATCACTTCTCTATAATGAAATGTGTGCGCGTTCGACCTTTTTAATCAATAATTTACAATATTTACTTAGAAAAACAACAGTAAAATACCGGAAAAATTTGACACTTCTACAGTAGTGTGCGTGACTTTTGCCAAGCGAAACACGACATAAAGCACGACATCTAGCGCATAGACTATATACTTATTACAGATCTAGCGCGTCAATGTCTAAACGAAAGGCGATGTTTAGACATTGACGCTAGATGTCGTGCATTCGCGTTCGTTATCTTATACATAATGAGCATAATTCTAATAAATCAAAGTTCTGTGTAAAAATTGAGTAATTTCATTTCCAATCGTTCAAAGAAAATAACAATAAAATAAAATAAAACTAATGACCTTAGAAACTATGTTTTTTTTTGTAAACAATTTATTACTCATTATTGTTCGTCCGTCGTAGGTCTGTAAACTGTATTGTACACTGAAGGTAAATGGTACTGTAGGTACTTTAGTTCGGCGTCGTCGTCGCGTCGGCTTGATATAAAATTACATTCTTGATTTCATTGACACGCGCTATGATTTGCGCGCGGAATTTCTTGTGTTGTGAATTTATTTTTGTATGCTATGCATTTTAATTGATTCAAATTGCAATGTTTCTCTAGTATGCATTTGAGACTATATTGTAAATTGTAATAATTGATCGTGGGTATAGTAATTAATTATTCTAATAACGCAATTAGTAATATATGTATTTTCGGTGGGATTCAAAACAAAAAATTGGCCCGTGATTTTTATGAAATTTCACCACATTGCAAATCACATCAATCATAGTTCATACACATGTATGACGAAAGTGATTAGTATTGTGGCTAACATTGACTCATCAATTCATCACTGAAACCAGTGATAAATCAGTACCTATATCATATTGTGTTTGAATATTTTTAAACAATGATATAAGTATACAATTATTATAAATCGGTAAACTATCAAAGTAATCACAAACTTGCAAACATTGGTAAAATGTCCAGTAGTTTATGAGCCTATTCATTACAATCAAACAAACAAACAAAGTTTTCCTCTTTATAATATTAGTGTAGACAAACACTATGAATACGATCACGAATGCAAATTCGGGGATTTTCTAATTATTGCTAAATAATAATTGAATTCGTTTTGAAATACTCTATAATTTTTAGTGTATAAATAGACATTTATAATGTGGTGCTCATTTTTTTTGTACTGCTAACGCTATTGTAGGTACCTATTTTCGTTGTTTTATTTCAAGTGAACACGGCCATACAATTTTGTCACGAGCCGCCTATGATTGTAGGTACTTTTGTTAGGCTCCTTCGTCGTCCGCGTCGCGTCGGCTCGAAAGTTCTTGATTTCATTGTCACGCGCTATGATTTGCGCGCGGATTTTCTTGTGTTGTGAATTTATTTTTGTATTATTATTATTTTTTATTTTTTTTTTATTTTATTGATTCAAATAAAATATTTCACTAGTATGCATTTGAGACTATATTGTATTATGTATAATTTATCGTAGGTATAGTTATTCTTATAACGCAGTTATATTTTCGGTGGGACAATTTGACCCGTGATTTTTCTGAAATATCACCACGTTGCAAATCACATCAATCATACACACGTATGACGAAAGTATAGTGGCTAACATTGACTCATCAGTTCATCACTGAAACCAGTGAAAAATCAGTATATCATATTTTATTGTGTTTGAATATTTTTTAAACAACGATATATACAATATTATTATAAATCGGTAAACTACCAAAGTACTTCCGAATTTTCAGACAGACAAACAAGTAGTTTGAACACGCAGTTTTCTTATACTAGTAGCAAAAATCAAAACCATAATATTATGTTTACCTACTATATTTTACTAAAAGTCGAGTGCGTCGAAATCGTAAATAATAGGTAATATAATGTTTTTCACCTTCCTGGTTATTTTCCCATAGTAAATAGTGTTTTAGGTTTGTTGTTGTAGGTAGGAATAATAATAATTATTCTTACTTGTTGGTTATGAAATGTATATTGAAATAATTTACTTTTACAAATCATTAGTGATATTAGTTTTGAGTGAAAATGCTTGGATCAGCATAATATTATATGGTACTTCAAATACATGTTTTGATAAAAAAACAATAGTGTAATAAAATAAAACTGCGTTTTATTGTAATCAATGTTGACAGTTTTAAATTCCAAAATTATTGATCAATAAAATAGTTTACACCAACAAATATAACTTTTATTTTTATAACCATCGTTCATAATATAAACCGTAGCAGGTGGCGTTTTGAAGTTCTGTCTACTCATACAGAAAAATGGAAAACTTGTTTTTTTTGTAAACAATTTATTACTCATTATTGTTGTTTGGCTGTGTGTTTGGCAACTCGAAGCGTGGTCGTCCGTCGTAGGTACTTTTGTTTTGTTAGGTACTCAGGAGGATAACCTCAGACTGTAGACACTGTAGTGATGTCAAGACAAATGTGCGAAAGACTGTAAAGTCAGACGCTAATTTAGAAGACGGGCTACCCATTGGGGCTGTTGAAATTGTCTGGAGATCCTTTTGGAACTCATCCATTCTGTGGTTAAACACTTCAAACATCTGATCAATAGACTGTGTGATGGATTCCATATTAGTTTTAGTGCAGTGGCAGTGTAAATGTTGTTGTTGAGGTTATGTAAATTTAACACTTTAGTTAACTACCAAGATATAAAGAAATGAGGATAGGACACAATAACTATTGGTTGAGGTATTTATAAACTCATAATATACTTTTAAAAAAATCACGTTTTAATAAATTTCTAGAATTAAATTAGAACAGCTGATTCAAAATAGCCTAAAAAATCTTAATAATAATAATTACGCTTCACAGCAAGAAGAAATGTACCATATGTACCCGCACAAAGTCGATATTGTGTTGCCTACCGTTCGACTCAATGGCTAGGGTTGTAACTACCTTTAATAATTATTACCAAACTAATAAACCGAGTGATGCGAAATAACCATAATTCTTTTAGAGTTTGATAAAATGATCAGGCAGGTATTTTCTTTAATCCTCTGAATTCTCGGTTACTAAATTGTATCGTTGAAATTATTCTTAATCGCGTAAATTTAATAAATAATCATATGGAAAACACTTTTCATTTGTTTTTTTACTTTCACGCCCAACTACTATACAATAATTACGTTGTTTCGGTATTTTGACGAGAAAACGCAGGAAACATCCGTTGTATCATTTTAGATAGATTGTATAATATTTTGTATCTGTAGAATTGAAATCAAAGCTATGTATATGTTGTCTCCATTCTTTTCTTATCGGATTGTTGATCCCAATGCGAATGCGTCACTTAAATTTTATAAAAGACAATTAAGAACATCAAAAATAAAGTGATACGTAAATATTTCACAGTGCAATATATTATGTAATTAATAATAATTATATATTTATGAAAAAATAATTACATCAGATTTAATAATCGCAATTGTTTTGAATGTACATATGAATAAATGATTACATCATAATAGTAATAATCACAATTGTTTTATTTCCCATTTGTTGCAACCCTAGCATATTTTCATGTAGCAGCAGAAGTACCTACACTGGCGGCGCGGCGGCATCGTGCGACATCAAAGGCATTGCCTTACTAGGTAAGTTTATAATGATTAACTCTTTAATAATTATTTTTGACTTTACTCATTTCTTTTATTATATAATTTACGTTTTACTTTTACAGAATCCGATTCAATGGATTATGAAGACGAGTCACACAACGCCATACGATAGTGATGATGAATGAACATTTCAATAAATGCATGCGTGTTTTTTTATGTTGTTTTGTAATTGTTAATTGTTTCTTAAATAAAGAAATAAACTAAATATTTAAATGATGATTTGTTATTTGCAACACAACTTTATATTTGAGATTCTTTACAAATGTATATTTAGTTTTGTATCATCAAATTTATAAATTTTATTCCATAGTTTTCAAAATTAAATGTAAATGACCATAAAAACATTAATAAAGTAAATCATTGATGTAAGGTCAGGGAACGTAATACATATATACATCTGACCATGTAGAAGCTAAGTCTTGTTGACTGCTGAAGTCTGTAAAGTTTTGTTGTCTGCTGAAGTCTGTACGCAATGAAAATGTCTGCCGTTTCGAAAATAAGTTTTTAAGACCCTAATAAATAAAATATATGAATGGCAGATCTGGTCAAATACTTTCAAAATTGTATTTTTTTCAGCACTTTCATAAGTGTCTGCCAGAATGTTATCCGCGTGATAATGGTCTGCCATTGTTATTTTCCGATAGTAATAATAATCTATTTTCAAATATCAAAATGGCAGACGTGGTCAAATGGTTTCAAAGTTCGCCAAAAATTTCCACCTGTCTTACCTAAGCGCGCGCCCCGTCCGCCACTCTGGGCTTAGTGACTCCTCATCTCATGTATAGTAGGTATAGGGGAATCAACACACAAAAATCCAGGTCTGGTCAAATACATACAGGTAGCTTTGCGCTAGCTCTCTAGCTATTACTTCTTATGGAGAGAAAACGTAAACATGTACCACGGGCGAAGCCGGGGCGGACCGCTAGTAAATAATAAAATAATAAATAGTGTATTAGATTTGTTATTGTATCTTGTATACCTACGAATAATTATTCTTACGTCTTGTTGGGAAATGTTCAAATACCTACCTATTGAAATAATTTACTGTTACAAATCATTAGTGTTATTAGTTTTGAGTGAATAGGCATGGATCAGAAATTCAGAATATAATATGCTACTAACTACTCAAATACATACATGTTTACACAACAAACACCACTGACCTCTATAACTATAAGTTATAGAGGTCAGTGACCGTCAGTGACAAACACTATGGATACCTACGCTCGCGAATGCAAATTCGGTGATTTACTAATTATTGATACCTAGTCATTGAATTCGTTTTGAAATAGCCTGTACTTTGTAATTTTTAGTGTTATAGACATTTATAAAATGTGGTGCTCATTTTTTTGTAATAAATCATCCCGAACGCTATTGTATTTTCGTTGTTTTATTTCAAGTGAACACCTATACAATTTTGTCACGAGCCGCCTCTGGCCTCTGGGTGAAATAAACAAGTCAAATGATTTTTGTTCTAATTGTATTTTGGTAGTAGTTTGTTTAGAATTTACATTACCATTGTTTAATTTTTACCTACTATATTTTACTAAAAGTCGAGTGCGTCGAAATCGTAAATATCTTTTTCACCTTCCTGGTTTTTTTCCATAGTAAATAGTGTTTTAGATTTGTTGTTGTATGAATAATTATTCTTAGCATAATATTATATCATAGGTATATGCTACTTCAAATACATGTTTTGATAAAAAAAAACAATAGTGTAATGTAATAAAATAAAACTGCGTTTTATTGTAATCAATTTTGACATTATTTATTTCCCAAAATTACAACAAAATAGTTTACGCCAACAAATATAACTTTTATTTTTATAACAATCCTACTTGTTTTACATTCACGCCATCTAGACTTAAATCTTTATCATTTTTGTATACGTCTGTGTGTGTAAACGACCCTGTATGCAATGACAGATGTTATAATGCATTTTTTTACCGAATTGGGTGGATTTTAAGGCAATGATATGACATATTTCAATAAAATATAATATTCAGTAACCGCCATGACTATTCCTACGACCTTAATCTTTTCCAATTACGCAAAAACTCAAATAAACTAGAAATGTAGAATTCAGCGCCATCTAGCGGGACATTGGCTGGGAACAGATCGTAGCAATCACCTTAAGTATATATATAAATATTAGGTACATTTGTAAACACATCGGGAAGAATAATTATAAAAAATGAAAGTTGGTATTTTACTTTCAGTGAAATTTTTATCTAAAAAAATCAGCTCAATCAAGAATACTAAATATTTGAAAGATAACAAATACTATCTCATTGTATTTTTCCTTTCCTTCCTGACACTCCTTATCATGTCAGATAGTGACAATATGTTACAAATTTCTAAAAAACTTATTATCTTTGATAACATATTTGTATATTGTATTTAGAAGTTCATTAAACGATTCTATTTATTATTTATTTACATTATATATATGGGATTTTCCACATTTCATCAGTCACGACTGGTAATAGTTTGTTTGATCCCAGATTGGATTGATATCCAATCTGGATACTAATCACTTAATAAATCACTTAGTAACAGTGAGGAGGATATTATGATTTTTAAGATATGTTACTATAGTACTATACAGTTAATTCTTACCTTGTAAAATTAAATCAGGTACATAATGGTCGGTGACTCCTCCCAGTAGCGACACGTCGAAACCGGAACGAACTTGCAGTGCAGTCTTAAAACTTATCCCCGTCAAGGGAAATTCTATCACTTCTTTAACATCTACAGTCTCTCTCTTACTAACTTCTACTATATCCTTCTCTTTCCTCCTAGTCTCGTTTTTCTTAGCGTTAATGATAACTGTGTTTTCTTTCCTCTTTCTCACGAATGTTTTTGGCGATAGCTCTCTATGTTTCTCTTGCTCGTGTACGATCGTTTCCTTAGCGTATTGCGGCTCCGCTTGTCTCGGCATATCATTCATATACTCCATTTCCGAAGCGTTGGTAGGCGTCTGCAGTAAAGACTCCATCATTTGGCATTTGTAACAAGTCTCGCACGTCTCCTCCTGTATCTGCGGCACGACCGTCGGATCGAACTGGAAATTGTCCAACTTCAAGTTCCCCGGTTTCCCGATATAGTGTCTATCTAGAATCTCTAAGTTTTTGCTCTTCATATAATTGGTCACTATCTGTGGATACTTATCGAACTCGAACTTAAAACCGGAATGTTTGATAGGTTTGGAATGTTGAAGCGTTTGGTTGCAGCACTTGGTACTGCTGTTGCCGTTGGGCTGGTTACGATTACAATTTTCAGTGCAGTCCTCTTTTTTCTCTTCCGTTCCCGTCGTCGGAGGTTCCGAGTTGACCGGCTCGTTCTGAACTTTCGACGACTTTTTCACGCTTTTACCACCAGATTTATTCTTCAAACCGACTAGCTTCTCATTATCACCGAGCACAAACAACACTTTGTTATCCACATCACTCTGGTCCGACACGGATGATTTCTCACTCGAATCTGAAGAGTCTTTGAACGAGATCATAATTGAAGGATTTCTGCGCATTTGACTACCCTTCGACGCGTTACTCAAACGAGAACTAGAATCTAAAGCATATTCTGGTTTAGAGAGCTTTTGACTTAAATTAGTGACTGTTGTGGATTTTTTGAGGCCAACTTCGACCGCGCTCAACAAACTTTTCTGGTTATCACTCGACACCGGATCATTGCACATAATCGTTAAATTGTCTTTATTACACAACGTACCATCACTACCACTGACATTTTGCACTGAACACACTTCTAAGCTTTCCATGAAAGATTTTTCTGTTTTTTTAACACACGTCACTCTACTTTGTCTATGGTCAAAGTCTTGGTACACAAAATCGTTTCTCTTCACGTCGCCACACCGCATGAAGTATGTTAAGACACTTAAAAGTCTGTTGATGAATTGCCTATTGGTGGATCCCGCGACAATAGTCCTTGCAGTTCTTGGCGGGAAGCCGATACTGCCGCAGAGGTCACCTAACTGCGCCCACAGTGCGTTGTAAGTTCTTTGGAAATCTCGCTTTGCTGGGAGCTTGGTTGGATCGACTGTATCGTACGGACTAACTGTCGTAACCCAACCAAGATGATACGTGAGCACGTGGGTTAGGAGGGTGCTGATGAAACTGTAAATAAAAAAAATCTTTTATTGACTCTTAATAAATATCGTATAGAACTATCCTAGGCACGTGTTTACGTAACGTTACGTAAACCATTCATTAAAATACTCGTGCAATCGTCATGCTCATTGATACCTTGATATTAATACGACATACGATACGTAAACGATAGCTTGGCACAAACATCCTACAAACAGGAAGTTTAGTACGCATTTGCCAATTATTTAAGCCTCATTACATTACTTTATATCTGTTCAATTATAGAATCGAATTTCATCACACGAATCCCGCCCACATAAGTTACACAACGGATTCTTACGATTTGTAAGCGTCAATCTTGAAAGTAATTCGCATCACGTGAGTGCCGCGTAAACAAAGGACGTAAATATGAGCGGCGAAAATACAAGCCGCGGCTAAATATACCGCGTTCTCGACATGGCTTCCATTCACACGTTTGCGTATGTAATTATCGGACAAAAGTTACGGGCCAAAGACACGCGTTTCTTTTTTCGCTTAGCGATCATTAATCGTGAAAGCGCTTTGGACAGTGTCCAAGAAAACGTCTAGTATCTATCAACGTCTCACTACCGGATTAATTACGTGAGATTAAGCGATTGCGTAACCGAAGTTTAACTACTAATTATATTGAATGCTTTTATTGTGGCGTACTAATTGCTGTCTCTCGCTCACACATGACATTTCTTAAATACTTCCCTGCACGTACCATTACGAATTCGGATTCATGCTACGGATGTATTGACAACTAGCCAATTTAACGTTCCTAATGTCCATTCACATGAAATTAATACAATAATATTAACAAGAAGTATTTTGAATATAATAATATTATGATATATGTTGCAATAGTTAAACTTCATGCACCAAGCAAGGATCTGTCAAGAATTTCATCCTAATATGCTAGGCTAATAAATACCCATATAATATGAACATATTTAGATAATATTTACCCAGTAAGTGTGCTAAATACAACTGTGTGACAACTATTATATGAAATTAACATATACGTGATAATTTGCACATCCGAGAATCTACTACATATTATCTAAATGCTTAATACGACAGTTCATTTAGAAGGAATTCCTTAAGCGACTCTATTTTTCTTAAAAAAATACTATAAAAATTAAAGTAATCAAAATTCAACGTCTTTATGTGCACACCTTAACAATCATGTGATTCGTTTGTAATAAAGCAGCTACGTCATTAAAACGACAGAATGTACGGCCGATTTAAATATAGTGTTAAAATATTTTTATCACCTGCGCACGTTTCTTTTTACGTGTTTAGCATTTCATGCAAACATCTGGCAACAATATTAATTTTAATTACATAAAGTTGCTTTCACTTGTCTCAAATCTTCAAAAAATCCAACAAAATTGAAAAAAAAAAACTGAAAAGCACATAGCGAATTGTAACCTACGTAAACCCATATTTTTTCTTTATTTTTCTAAACCAGTATATTTGTACGTCTAGCCGGTTCAATAGTATTAACATTTGGCTTCATATCAAAACACGAATGAAACAAAGACGTCAATAATTGTAAGGGACGTTCTGATGGTATAGATAAACAGTAGTCGTGTGATGTTAAAACTTAAATAGAAACTTTTTTTTTCGAACAGACCGTTTCTTTGTAATAAAAAATTAAACGAGATGGTAGATTAGAATTTCAGTGTCTCATTCTATTTTTACGTAAAATTTTTTTGTATGAATTTTTTTTTCTGTTATCATCTGCGAAATATAATTTGATTTTGATAATTATTACAAATGTTTAAAATGTCCAAGATAAAGATAAATAATTGAAAAAAATATAACAAAACAACCTACGTCTGATTTAATGATAACAAAAATCTAGATATGATTTTTTGGTATCTAATAATAAGATCATAATAATATGAGGAACGAACGCTCAATCACGCGCAATTTTTTCTGTTTTCTTATTACTGAACATTTAAATCTTACTCAATTTATTAATGCCTCGAGGCCTTACTTGAGTGTCTGTCTAGAGTACCTAGATGTAGGAACATCCAAATTGATATTATAATGGGATGATTTTTACCATATCTGGCTTTATTGTTTTGACATTTGATAATTATCTTAGATCATTAAGTAATGGATAACACTCGCAGGCGTTTCCCCTTTTGCCGAGGTATAAGATTATTCGAATCGAAAAATCTTATGCTTTCATAAAAACTACTTGCGTAATCGATTACAAACACTCTGCGTATTCGTAAAACATCGAAAGGACGTCTGCGAGTGCTCCGCTAAAAATGCCGTTTTGCACTGTCAAGACTTGCAGAAGCAATTCAAACATGTCGAATATTAAAAAAGATGGAATAACCTTTCATTTGTGTATATTTTTTTATTTTTTTAACGTACATTTCTAATTAAATGCAATTTCTAATAATCGTCGATGTATCGTTTAGCGATATGATCAAGACAAATAATCGAGTCATGTTTACTCGATCATTGATGCGGCCCCACGAGACTATCATGGAAAGAAAATATACAAATTTAATCTTTATGGACTAAGAGATAAAGTTGAATTTAAAACGCGATAATGAACCGCATTCCTTACGAGACTATCTTTTAAAGAAATACAAATTTAATCTTTATAATCTAAGTTATAAAGTTGAATTTAGAACGCGATATTGAACCACACTCCCCACGAGACAACTTGGAATGAAATACAAATTTAATCTTTATGAACTTAGAGATAGAGTTGAATTTAAAAACTCGTCGCTTAAAAGGTCGTAAATTTTTACGACTTTTGTGACACAAATTATTTTTGTGAATGTGTGATTGTATTTCAATAGTGTGAGTTACCCTCCCCGCACCAAAATCAGCAGAAAGTTTAGTTAGAACATTTGCCAGCGTACTCCATCCATTACTTAATGATCTAAGATAATTATATAGCACATTTGTGGCGCATTATATAACAAAAGTGAGTTTCTAATTCGCATCTTTTTTAAAATAAAATAATCTAAAATTTTATATTATCCCTTCATAGGTAGGTAATTTAAGTGCAGACAGTAGCTTCTGATTTCAATCTATCTTGTCAGATAAGACAACTATCATTTAGACAAAATCCGAATATTATTATCCTTAATCGATCATCTTCAGTTATTTGATAAACAGATAATCAACGTGTCCGATAATATTAAGACCATCGTAAAACGAATCCGGTCACTGTCATTGAAACAGTGATCAAAATCCTGATTAAAAAACTTAAAAAAAAGGTCGAGTCGCATTCTTTCCTTCATAAAAATGACCTTTAACTTCTCTTTACTTCAGTCTTAATCGATATCAAGACATTAACACTTATATATTATTATACCCTATTTCTCTATAGTCTCCATAAAGAAGTTTTAACCCATGTCCAGATGTATCGCAAATCATCCCATAAAGAACTTTTGCTTAAGTTACTAATCTTATTATAAACCTTATTTAACAGCACATAAGGTTCCATTTACTTACAAGTTAGTACTCTTCGTGTCTCCCACACTGATGACAGAACACAGATCGGATAGTAACGTGTCAGCTATCTTATTCCTCTGTCTTTGCTCGCTGGTGACTAGGTTCAACCATACCGGCTGCAAACGAGCACCGAACATTAGGTCTGATAACCTGAAATATAAGTTTCTAAATTTTAGTCTGTTCCATGCAAGTTTTATGGGCTTTTCATAGACTGAACCATGATATTATTATCATAAGTCTGTAGTTTATTGGATGAAAATAACGTTTCTCTCACATAAACCAATCAACACCGACATACAGCAGTATAATATTATTATGCTTTTTACATTTGTATCACTGATTTAAGAGATTGCTATTAAGCAAAAAATATTTGTTGTTTCAATAAACAATGTTATTTTTTGCACGGGTCGATGTATTAGATATGATTGATAGCAAATATTTTCGTTATCGATGCTTTAATTTAGCCAAAATGATTAGGTATTTCATTAATAAATAATAAGTCTTTTATCTTATTTTTTTTAAATATCTAACGATAAAGTACATAATCCAATTTTACGTCTAGTCATTAATTAAATATTATTAAGAAGTCTACATTTTTTTTGTTTTTTTTTTTTATGAACGAAAATAATAGTCTATAGACTTTTAACAATATCTCCCTTCACGAATTGTAATATCGAAACGGACGCATCTATTTTCATCTACACGTGTCACTTTTTATTACTATCCCGTCAAAACTTCGTAAAAAATGTTCAAAGCGTCGCGTCATTTACCGAAATGATAACCAAATCTTACATATTTTTTTAGTGACCTTTCTTCAAGTGAACGTTCATAGGTTTAATTAAATGGCCGTATAGTTGATAAACTAAGGAATAGAAAGAAGCCCGTGTAGTTCTACTCGATATGAGAGTAACAAACTCGTGTATGCATTATTATATACTTCGTCACTTATCGTCATTTCGGCAATTTGCCACGCTCACTGCATAATACTGTCGTATGACAGGAAACACGTAGGTATAGCTAACTACGCTATATTTGGAAAGCATGGGAGGCAATGTCTAAAGAGCGTTCCAAAATGTATTGATCCATAATAATATGGCATTGGACATCACCGCCTATTTCGAATCCGTTAAAAACAAACAATGGTATCAAAAAGTTATGTCGTGATTTATGAAAATTATATCTTCGTTTTAAAGTCTCTACGTGATGTTATTAGCGTAGGCAGAACTAAATATGTAAAATATCAAGACAACAAAATAGTCTGCTTTCAAGATGCACTACCTATAAACCATTTATGTAATAAATTTGACCGTCTACTGAGGTAAACAAAAACATATTCGGTAAAATTTAAACTGGAAGTAGAACCCAATTTTTTTCTACATTTAACCTATTATATTTAAATAGAAATCTTATTGAACATAGACAATATTATCCACAATATTTGAAATAATTGTACACATGTATTAAATAATTTACACAAAAACAATGACTTTAAAACACTTCATTTTTATTTTAAACGTAACTAAGAGCAATAGTCACCTGCGAGCAATTTATTACGAACTATCACAATACACAATACATAAAAAAATCAATATTAATCATCAAGTATGTGACAAGTGAAACTACGTAAAAAGTAAAAATATCATTTCACGCTTTCAATCATGACCTAAATTTCATTTCGAGCAAATTTTTTTGTTATAGTAAAAGCATACAAAACAAAGTAACGGTCCTAGAAATCTAACTTCATACTAGCTTGGTGTTTTATTAAATGACTGTTTTGCATAAAACAGCAAAAAAAATATATGTTTAATTTTTAGGGAGTTCTTTTTATATATTTATATTTTATCACAGTTTTTTTCGTATTACAATGCAAACCTACAGGGTATAAAAAATGCATCATCAAGATACGTGTAGTAAAAGTCGAAACGAGCTTACTAGAATGAGCTCATTCTCATTCAGTTTCAACTACGAGTGAATATTAATACGACTATATATATGTAGTAGCAGTTGAAGTATTTGTAAGTAACTTTTTATGTTATTATTACAGAACAGAAATAAATGTAGCAGTACTAGTTACTAGATTTACAATTTATAGCAGCAATAGTAACAGCTACTAGTAGCAGACGTAAAAGCTACTAGTACCAGAAGTAACAGCTACTAATAGCATAAGTAACAGTTACAAATAACAGTAACTATAACTCACCATCTAACCGCATCTTCCGTAGCAGCATGTAGGGTAGACACGAATTTGCGTTCCGCGCCCGCTCTGAGCGTCGCCAGTCGCAGTCGACACACGAGCGACTGCAGTTGGTTGGAATGTTGCACGCAGCGACGGATCACTTCCCTATGGGTTTTATTATTAAGTTATGATAATAAATGTATCACAACGCAGTTCGGACTGTGCTTATCAGCATACATGAAATAATAAGTTTGGTTTATTTATTTTGTATTAAAAAAACAAGGTTTGGTAGATAGCCGCCCGAAAATAAAAAGACGCCAAATTCTATCATTGTCTTTCATAATAGATGAATTAAAAGTCCGAAAAACGTATCACAATCTATATTTCAAGAAAAAGTTACTATTTCGTATCCCATTTTCGCAATCAAGACAATTTCTTCACCTTAAAGGTGCACATACATAATATGTATCTCGCAATTTCTGAAAAAATTTTAATCGAACATTTTCAACACATACTACATCATCATTATTTATTTTAGTGTCGTCGTATCATATTTGGGCAATTTACATATAAAAATCACCTGATCTCGAGTGCAAATATTATGATGAAAGGTATTAATTTTCGCTACGTACCTATCGATAATATTATTTGTACACGATATGATTCATTGTCACATGATTTACAGTACTCCAAAATTAATAATGCGCATGCAGATCTTCGCTAATTATCGTATTTCCAGAAACACCCGAATCACCCTGAATCATTGAATCGTAAGTGCCCTAAACAATGCACTTGCATCTTGCACCTTGTTCGAAAGAAATAGGAGTCAATTCAGAGTCATACACAATCGAAAACAATTCGGGCGGTAGGTGACGGTAGCCTGTCAGTCAAAAAATTCAAAAATCCGTCAGTCGTCTTTGTATATTGGTGGTGACCGCACGTATTATCTCTGTATGGAATTATATAGAGCTGCTGTTACATACCCTTCTTAGTTTTGTTTCAAAGTTGAATTTTCCGATAAAATGATTATTTACACAGGTAGCAGATAGCAGTGGGGAAAGTGAAAGTTAATAAGAGCATAGTAAAAATTCTGATCATTCTACGATATCAGAAATAGAGATAATCCCTGATTCTGTAAATCCTTTGGACTGAGATTTTAATGATTAGATTTCTACAATTTAAATGTAAACCAGTGTTTGAAAATCATTTTTTTAAATATAAACTTTGTCTTATTTTAACCTTCCATACATCCATCATTACGCCAGCTTCAGTAAGACACTTTAATAGTTCTCTTTAAAAGTCATGGGCGTAGCCACGGTGGGGCAGGGTGGGGCGCTTGCCCCACCCTGGCTCTGACCTGGAAGGTACGGTCTACCTAACCAAATATAAAAAATAAAATAATTATCTACAAAACTTAATATCCGTAAGAAAATTCACACTCGAAAGTCGATCTAAACGAAAAGCTTGCGCACGATTGATCACAAACGTTTTCTTTTGTTTCTCGTTTGTGAGTGTGAGTCAAATATCTATGTGCAATCATTTACCTCTAAATTGACTGATTAACAAATTGGCATACGCTCAGCGCTCAAACAGCTGAAGTTAGGGACACATTTTTGGATGATGACCATAAAAAAAATGCTGAAAGATCCAGGTGGAGCTTCCCTGTCGCGGAAGAATTCTAACAAATACCCGCGGCCCCATCATTAAAGCGGCTCGACGGAACACAGTGGGGTTTTAGTCGGTAAGAATCCGTCATAACCCACGGCTCCTTCCCCGGGGGCCGTGGGTATCTTTGGAAGATTTCCCAACTATAAAAAAAAAAAAGGTGGAGCTTCCCTCGTAATATTAAAGAAAAGTTTTTGGCCGATGTCCCAGGAACTATCCACTTTAGGGCAAAAGTTAATAAGACTTTTTTGTAGAGAGTAAAATTTCGCATCTTTTAAACCCTATAAACGTTTTGTTAAACTTACCGTTTACGATTTTTGGCCTATTTTATGGACCGGTTTTTCGTTTTAGGCTTAGATTTTTGGCTAATAACTTATAATAATATTGGATTAATCAATAAAATGAATCTATCCATTTTTAAGAGCACAACACCTTTTGTTTGAAACTTTTTTTTGCCCACACTTTTTGAGTAATTTAATGTTAATTTTGGATCATCAGGCTTAAAATAGAAAATTTCCAGGAATGAATAGCATATAATGATACAAATTCAACAAATTAATTAAAATTTATGTCCTGTAGTACTTAAAACTTAATAGTTTATTTCCTCACATCATGCTATAGTAATGGACTTTTTAAATATTTTATTTTATTTTTATTATATTTCGTACTACTATATACATTATATTGAGTAATTATTTTACATTCGGATGCAAGAATAAAATAAAAAAACGAAAGGAGAATATTAAAAAAAAGTTAACTATAAATTCATTTTTCAATAAAAAAAATCTAAATTTTCTGAAATATTTTGCCGTTTCAGAAACGGCGAAAATTCACTTGCATTGCGTATCTCTTCTTCGTCTCCATTACATCCGTAAAAATACTTTTGGGCTACCGCGTCACCCGCCGAGCGCCCGCATTTCTACATTTAACACTCTACAACTCCAAAAATATGGGCACTAGTACTAAAAAATGGATAAATGAATTTTAGTGATTGTGATCCAATATTTTAAGAGTTGTTAGCCAAAAACGATGAACCGTTTCATTAAATAGGCCATAAATCGTAAACGGTAAGTTTTACAAAAAAGTTTACAGGGTATAAAAGATGCAAAATTTTACTCTCTACAAAAAAGTCCAAATAACTTTTGACCTTAAGAGTCCTTATCGATTTTAGAGTGATTTTTACTTGTTTCTGTAATTCTTTAGAAGCTCGTTTAACAAAACTAAATTAGTAACAATGTGTGATGATATCTTAAATTAAAGATTCATTCAATATCTAAAATACGTTCGAGACAATTTATTGATATTCATTGTCCAGTTTGTTTAATAGCCAATAACCTAAGGCGTGTTTCAATTTTTTCCATGCGGGACGTTCGTGTCTTTGTATTTTACACGGAATTTAATAGAAGAAGTTTTCTTATAAAATATACTACAGTAAAGACACTGAGACATCCTAAAATATGTTCGAGGCAATTTATGTACTTTTATTGAAAAATTCAAAGAACATCTAAGTTAAAATAGCCTTACTTTGATGAAATTTTATGCGTATATGGCGTCGAATTTCTAGTTCTTACAACAGAGTTAAAAAAAATAAAAAATACACACTAAATGATAGGTTAATGCTTAAAAATTTGCAATAAAAAAAATACATATTATATGTTTTATGAAAGAAATGGAATAATTTAAAGTTCTCTAGAATTTTCGATTATATACGGGAGCGCAAACGTTGTTACGGCAGATCTATATAATCGAATATTCTAGAGAATTTTAAATTATACCATTACCTTCATATAACATAGTAGTTAGTTTTTTTAAACGAGCTCCTAAAGAATTAAAGAAACAAGTCAAAATCACTCTTAAAATCGATACGGCCCCTTAAGTGCATAGTTTCCGAGATAACGGCCAAAAACTTTTTTTTTAAGATTGCGAGCGAAGCTCCGCTTGGATCTGTCAGCACTTTGTGTTTTTATGGTCAGTGATGCTTTAGTTACCTAAAATAAAAATGAAATTGGATCGGAAATTTAGTACGAGGTTAAATTCTTTATTTACTGGGTTATGTCTACAATTTAAAATAGTTTAATTTTCCATTTACGTAGACATGTGTATTTTTCATGATAAAAAGAAATTAAAACTATCATATTATTATTAATCATATTATGGTATTTATAGAAAGATAAACTATCTAATATATTTTTAGGGTTCCAAACCACAAAAGGAAAAAAAACGGAACCATGATAGGATCAATTTTATGTCCGTCTGTCTGTCAAGACCCTTTTTCTCAGGAACACGTGGAGGTATCATGCTGAAATTGTGAAAAAATCAAACTACTAGCTAACGCAATCAAAAAGATGAAGCCGTTTTGCTGAAAGTTTTCGACATTCGCATGGGTCGCAAGGAATCAAAACCTACAAAGTACTTCCTGTGAACCCAGAATGAATGAAATTTTGTATGAAGTAGTCTTATTACAAAATTTCAAGGTTTCTTTGATTCCCTTGTAAATGTCGAAATGTGTGAAAATTTGCAACATAAACGGCTGTATCTTTTGAGTGTGTTGGTTTATAAGTTTGTATTTTTTCACAGTTTCAAGAGACGGTAGACTTTAGTATTCAATATTAATTTCAGCTTGATACCGCCACGCGTTCCTGAGAAAAAAGGTCTTTTTAGACAGACAGACGGACAACCTTCGGACAACAAAGTGATTTTATAAGGATTTCGTTTTTTCCTTTTGAGATCCGAAGCCCGAAAAATTAACCGGTATAAGACCACGTGTATAGTTGCTAGTTACATATTATTTTTTATTGTTGCCCCACCCTGAGCCCATGGCTAGCTACGCCCATGTTAAAAGTATAGAATTTTTCAAGTAAATCAATACAACAAATATATATTCGTAATCGTGTGGCTTATCCTCGCTATTAACATACATTGAATTATCGAAAAAAATTTCGTTACTTATCATATAATACGAATAAACTATGCATGAAGAAAATACATTTAACCACTCTATATACATATCGTCTTCGGAGGCTCGGGGAATATGACAGTTGCCGAACAGTGACGAATTTTTCTATGCGCATTATCAGTTTGGGAGTACTGTACTACAAAATCCATTGATTAGACTCAATGTACCTAACCTAACCACAACAAACGAGGATCTACAAGTTTTATTTACTAAGAGTTATTTTATATGCGTAAATCTCGATGGTTATTATATGGGACCAATAAATATTTCTATGTTTTTGTTTATAACTTTAAAAATGTAATGTGAGTGGAAATAAATTGATGGAAATACAATTGGAATTAATATTACTTTTATTTTATTTTCTTTATACCTAAACGATATCAAATTGTTTTTATACAGTCAATATTATTATAATTATTATAAATACGTACAAAAATACGTATTTGCTGGGACATCTGCCAAAAATTAACCTACCTCAATGCTATCAAATGATACCTCATCAAATTAAATATTATAACAGGTTTTCCTTGCCATATATAAGAATTATTTATATTCGTAGTAAATATTTGCAAACATTTGCAATGAATTATTCGAAATTTGTTCCAGAATATAAATTAAACACATTATTTTGTGCGTTAAATCTAAATAAATTAATCATATTTAGAAATTGTGGTTTATCCGTTTACTTAAGATAAAGAGCGAGATAATGTTCTATCGTGTCACCTGACATAAATACGTTATATTTTGGCACTTTATATTTACCCAAAGAGAATACAAATACTATGTATTTACCTTCCAAGTCCCATTATAAATTGTATCTATGTCGTAAAGTTCGTAAACAAATAGTCATCACTTTTCATGCAGTGTACTACTAAAATGTACTTTAATAATATAAAAGTCATAAGGTCGATTCTGTTGATTGCAACTAGCGGTATGCCTATTATTATTAGTATTTGGATGACCGAGCTTTCTACTAGTATTTTTTTGTCATTTTCTTAAAATTTATCTTAGCTAAATCGATTTACCGCCTCCATGAGTCGATGCGTTGATTTAGATCATATTTATTATAAAAGAATTGGTCGTTTATAACTAAGTGAACCCCAGACTGAAGTCATTAAAAATTCAATCAATATTTCTCGTAAAATTTCCAATATACATGCATTCTATAAATATTTAGGTATATACTTACATATCAGCACTTTCAGCCACAGTGATCAAAAGTGCTAAGCCCAATTTGGTCCTTCGAGACATCACCGACGAACTCGCGAGGCTATCACTTGTCCCGCTTGTCACACTGTTGCTGTACATCTGTATGACAACATAATAGGTAGTTATAATATATCTTTGGGGCATTTTATGAAGGCAGAAGTTTATAAGGAAAGAAGCATTTTTCTCACACAACACTAAGGCATTTAAAGTTTACTTTAATTTTTGTTTATATCAAAATAACTTTTCAATCCACACAGGATAAGAACGAGCAACAAATAACAGATTGATAACGAATAACTTCTCATACAAATACTACAGTTTAAATCTACACAGATTTTTTTTTTTTTTCAATAACTAGACACCTTCTGTAAACCAAAATATGTTAGTTCCCAAGCCATTTTAGTTGACATAATGTCGGCACTATAATTCCTTAATTCTCGTCTATTATTTTCAATAGCATTCATCAAATAGAACAAGGATCAATGGCTTGATCTGCGACCATTTAGCTGTCGTGTAATTGAAACTAATGTTAGATATGTTAATCTAGGTTACGATGATGTTAACCAGTCTAATAATAGCTAAGAATAGTACATAGTTGTCTATTAAACTTGGTCGTGTTGCATTTACAAGAATACAATGTCTTAATACTAGTAGGAAAGGCAGAAATCGTAAAAACTAAATGCATTTGCTATTATAACAGTCGAATAAGTTCTTGGACAGAAATTATGATATCCTACATTACTGTAATATCACTGCCCTAATTCTGATTTTCCATTTTCTATTCTGGAATGTCTGGAGTGTATTGAGTCATCAATTTTGTAAATTAAGGCCGCCTGATTCTGACAATTTAGGCATTTTAGGTACTGAGACGGCTCGCGCCCGCGTTACGCAGGAGCCGGCGCGACATGAACTCCGGTGACCTAAGAAGGCGGGCGATTACGACACAGTATAAATAAATCAGTAGTTCGATTTTATTTGCTATCGTGGGAATGTTGTTGATAAATAAATTCACTACTTATCCTATACCATTAAACGAGCAATATTTGCATATTTATATACATATTTGTTTGTATTCATACAGTGTGGAAATTTTCGATGTGCCCTGAAAGGAAAGTACTTAAAATACTAGGGATAGCAAATTTTTCTGAAAGGAAACATTCCTTTATTTAAAAAAAATAGAACTACATTCAAAGATTATCTAAAATTCACTTGCTTCGACTGGGAATCGAAAAATCTAATTTTATTTTTCAAATCGATAGAAACTATATAAAAGATAATTTATTGTTAATTTCTCGTAAAAATATTTGCTCTTAGAAATAAAAATATCATGGAATCGAACATTTTTATTGTGGCATCAACATCATGTAAACATATAGAACGCTACTGGTTTTTTGGTCTATTTCATAAATACATTTAAAATTTAAAATGAAACTCTCGTTCTGGATAGGTACATTAATTTATTTTCTTCTGAAAATATTGGTTATAATAATTAAAAGTAAAACAAATAAAAAAGGCAAAATAATCAATTAATGAATTTTATTATTGTACATACAATATCGAAGCTTTTAAAGAAATGTATAAAATACTTTTTTATGAATTATTAATTATTATTATCATACATAATATTATGTTACCGGCAATATATTAAACCCTTCTTAGTAAATGAATGTTATTCCGAGAAACGGTCGGAATGAAATAAATTATATTCGTCACATTACCTATGATATCTTTAAATCTGAACTTTTCCTCAGTAGCAAGCACATTTGCAAATGTCGGTGGTTTTTGGGGTAGCGATTATCCATATTATAAAGGTCATATATATATAGGTCAAAACTAAAATCCAAGATGGCGCCGACGAAAATTTGAAATATTTTCGTCATGGGTGTCATTTTCAAAGAGTTGGAGTAGCTATTAATCAATATGAGGTCAAATCTAAAATCCAAAATGGCGCCGACGAAAATTTGACTTAATTTCGTCACGGGTGTCATTTTCATGGTTTTTGGGGTAGCTATTAACCAATATGAGGTCAAAACTAAAATCCAAGATGGCGCTGACGAAAATTTGACATCTTTTCGTGATGGGTGTCTTTTTCATGGTTTTTGGGATATCTATTTACCAATATGAGGTCAAAACTAAAATCCAAGATGGCGCC
>CAJQZM010039009.1:50472-66526 GCA_907164665.1 Colias nastes | reverse complement strand
CGAAAATCGTTATTTGAAGACTTTTTTACAAATGGGTCTCACACTATGTGTGATTAGACGTCGTGGGAATATACAAGAATAATTTTACCTACACTTAGGTTATTGTGTATGGCGTATAATACAATATATTACTTTGAAAGACAATAAAGCTTATAGTTTGGATTTTAATGGAACTATATAAACCATAAAATCGATTATTAAATTTCCAATTGAATCAAAAATAAGTTTACATTCTGGTGGTTACATCTTCTCTTCGCCATGAGTTTGGAACGCTAGCTCAAATTCCACTTTATTTTATACTAGTTGCTCCCCGCGGTTTCACCCGCATTGCTTCGATCCTGTTGGTCTTAGCGCGATGATATATAGCCTATATAGCCTTTATAGCCTATATAGCCTTCCTCGATAAATGGGCTATCTAACACCGAAAGAATTTTTCAAATCAGACCAGTAGTTCCCGAGATTAGCGCGTTCAAACAAACAAACAAACAAACAAACTCTTCAGCTTTATAATATTAGTATAGATCATTAGATATATATTTTAAACTTTTTTCAAAGAGGTTTACGTGTAGAACGGTTTTAAGAAAACTTATTAACTACTTACTCGGTAAACTTCGTGTCGTATAAACCACATGAAATTCAGTTTATAGAGTAATTCCAACATAATTATAGCGTTATAATTTTTACGAAATCTAAGAACTGTATAATAATTATCTTCCCATAATGATATAATACGGAATTACCAATACCATATATCGAGCGATCAAATACCACTTAATGTTACATCGTAAACCAATCTCGCATATTTGCATTACAGCAAACCTGTGTTTAATTAAATCGATTAAAAAAAATCGAGTAAAAAAATCGAGAAAAATATCTTGATTTTGCTCGCGAATAATTCTGTCTCAGTGCGTTTTATTTTTAAATTAACGTCGATGCGCGTACGCAGCCGATTATTAAGTTAAACGCCCCAATTTGCGGAGGTCTGAGTAAGCTATAAATCTTCGTGAATTATTTTTTCATTAAGGTCCCAAACCGATGGCGGTAGCGTTGGTATGATATTAGACAGAATATTCAGTGTTAAAAATGATGAATTTATTTTCCAAAAAAAAATTGGAATGCGTTAAACTAGACTACATATAAAGTCTTTAAGAAAGTAAATTAGAAAAAATGATAACATCAATTAATATTTTATTTTTTCTTACGAAGTAACGGATACCTAAATGGAAAGCTTTAAAAACGAGTAACATCAGTCAGGACATATTTTTATATTATAGCATTGAAAAAATATTAAACAAAGTGGACAGTCTATATATCACAACTCTACTGTAAATTATTATGACAACATCAGCATTATTGAAACTGCCCGTGAAACTAGCTCGTTTAAGTCATACGCTATTTTTATGTTTTTTTCACGAAACCAAAACAATTTATTATAAACCGCTTTTTTGAGAATTAAAAATAAGATATTTAATCAATCAATCGCGGTAAAAAAAAAAAACAAGTGTTACCAGTCAAGAGATACAAAATTACTGGTGTTATTAAACTGATTAACACTAAATAAAACTATTTTAAAATTTCAACACAATACCACATGCATCCTTTTTAACAACATAGCTAGTACATAAATAATAAAAATTATAGACTAACCATTGCATCTGTCCAATTTACAAGGCGTAACAATTTTACGCGATATTCTAGCAAATGGCGGCCATAAATCATGTCAAAGTGATGAATATTTCGTAATTAATATCGAATAATATGACATCGTTTAACCGTTAATCGATACTTGTATCGCTCGATCGATAAATTGTCCCGGTGTTAATATGGTTTGTATAAAAATCGATACATCGATTAATAATCGAGACCTCCTGGCTCCTGTGAACCGTGAATGACAGATTGGCGTTAATGGATGTTTTTGTAACCATTAGTTATTAATAGAAAAAATCTTATTTGAATCTAATTTTAGTTTAGTTAGAAGTATCGGGGTTCTACAAACAGTCACGATGAAAAATTTTCTTCACTAAATTTAATTTTGTAGAGCGAGTTTTACACTTCTTTCTGCTAATTTGCTATTTTTGCTTTATAGTGGAATCAACACAATAAGTCTGTTGTTCTTTAATTTTATATTAATATAAGTAATTCTATTTAAAGTCGCTACGTCCATGCGTCATCATGAAAAACGCGAAAAAGATTTAAAAATGCACACATTGATGTTACATCTTTGGGTAAAGTCAAGGTAAAGTATACTTTACCTTGACCATATTTGCAAGAAATTATGTTAGTAAGATGTGAATGTAGGTATTAAATATATCCTATTAAATATCTCGTGAATTCTTATAAATTAATTGGTATTTGTACAAAGTGTCATACAAGGTGGATATTGGTACAATAAATTTATCTTTATCGAAAGATGTGATACCATACATTCAGCTGTTATTTTTTATCTCCTATTGTCTTACTGTAATTGTGAAGAACTTATATGCGTTTAACTTTTTAATGAAAATTAATTTCTTATTAGAGAATTGAAGTCATTTAATGAACCATTAGTCATAAAAATTAATTAGGTACCTTTTGTGAGTAGGTATTAATAGTTTGGGTTATAATTTGAAGTCTATTGTTGTAGTTTTTCAAAAATTTCACGAGATTCAAATGCGAGTGTTTTTCGGGTTGTTTGATGTCAATCATGTCATGGGAAAAAAAACATGACGTAGATTTTTATTATGATTGATAGTTGCACAATTTAACTAGGTGACCCGAATTTTTTTTAGATAGGTTAATTAAGTTGACAATAGGGTTGTAAGTAAGAATTCTTATAGATAAGATATGAGCGGTAGGTACGGAGCCCCCAAAATATTATTTGCTTTTTTATATTGAGTTAGTCAATGAATTTTACGTGTTACGATTGAACCGATAAGACCAACAAACTAAGGTCAGAAAAATTGATTTCTTACAAATTACAAAAACGCGCAGATGCGATGCGCGAATTTAACATAAACGCGCCAATTTTCTTACAATAATAACACGTTTTTTCGCCATCCCTTTCACTCGTGGGGTGTCCATTTTGCTTCTCGCTCGCACAATCATCGATCCCATCGCTCGATAGGGCTGGTTCATGAACAAAAATTTGTATTAACCGCAGGTGCAATTATCGTGACTGATAGGTATAATTTTTCATTATTTTATTAATTAGCTACATGATCAGTAGGTACTATATAAATGTATAACACAAAACTATAGTTGTTGAGGAGTTTAATAATTGACATTTTATTCGTCTTCTTGGTAATTTGTCTACTATGTTATGTTGCACTTCGGTTTAATGACTAAAAATATGTATAATGGAAAATTATTAGTCAAATATCCTTTTTTGAATGATAAAGTCAATTTACAAAGATCATATTTTTTATTCTAAGTAACGCTTGCTTAACCATTATCTATTTGTTTTCGGCGAGATTTGATCGTTTTTCAGCGCTACGGGATCTATCATGTTATTGTGTACATTTTTTATTAACAATCTTATACACGTAGGTATTATGATCATCAACTCTTGTTGGATATTTCAAACTATTAATTTTAGTGGAATTTATATAGACCAGCAGCAACCCTATACAATATATCGACTGGAACTATAAGGGTACAATAATTATATTAATTTCCGACTTGCTTATTATAAGGTGATTGTCTGGAACATTGTTCTTCAGAGTTGTATTTTATAATAACGCCACTTATTGTTGCAAATGAGTTATCGACTTGTGATGTTACCTTTTATGCATATTTGTACAAATAAATAAATAAAATTTAATTGTTCCTTTGTAATGTCAAAATAATTGTGTTGGAAATTACTTTTGAAAATAAAAAAAATAAAATTGTCCAACATCTAAATAGATCTAAATAGATCGACGCACATAAAAAAGGATGTTTTACTTTATCATTTCATTTTATAAAAGACCTAACCAAAATGGAGTATCAGCTCTTGGACCAAACTACAAATCATATCGCCACTCTCACGATGTAATTTTCTGAAAATACTATCAAAAGAAAACGTATTTAAATACGAGATGTACAAAATAAAATGTTAGACGGCAACAATGTACGAGATTTATAATAGCCAGACGTATACCAAAAACAGTATAAAAATAAGATGTAATGTTTATACCATTAAAATAAATTGTCACTGTCTGATCGAGTTATTGTAGCCGTAATTACGGGAATTGATACTTTGAGCTAACCGCTACAAAACTGCCTGTACGCAATATCAAACCAAAATAAACCTTATTTTGAAGAATATAAGGTGCAAGATACCGGCATTCTACAGTTATTTCGATCCTAAGAAAATAATAAGGACTAAGCCCGATGTCAATGAAGTATTGATTGGTTTCTAGGTAATGTATTTTTTTGTATAATTATTGTACGTTGAAATCTGTAAGGAATTGCAAGCTGTAAATAACGGAGCAGTATCGGCCAATTAAGAAGCTTTTAGATGCATTGGTCTTTTTAATTTAAATATCCATTCATCAAAATGTTTTCCTTTGTTTCTTAATTAAATTGATATTGATGATTTAAAAATTATCGGTGATACACCTTTACCAAACAATTTTATAATTAACCGATTTGAGAAATGCGTTTTCATTTTTTTTAATCAATACCTAAACAAGTGTTTATTAGATTTTTTTTTATATGCGTGCCAACTAAGAATAGGACCGCGCTTGCTGCCAACTTCACACGTTAACAGTCTAAATAGTACCGCCAGCAAAAAAAAGTGCAAAACATAAGTTTAATATATTTATTATAGATATAGATATTAGACATATAGATTGAATTATTGTATAATCATTATATTTATTTAAAGAATACTCTTATTGAATTTTATTAATGGATAATTTTGGATAAATTTTATATATTTAGTCAAACGAACTCATAAAAAAACCAAAGCTTATGTTGTCGACAACATGTTTGCCAGCCACGGCTATGAAGTTTTGTATTTGCCACCATAAAATTGTGATTTAATAAGAAGGCGTGTGTGGCCGACAAAAATATAATAAAAATCCGATTACTTAATAAAAACTGAAATAATATTTGTATATTTTCATAAATATGCTTTTTCTTTCAAATCCTACTCATGTAAAATTAATTTGGCCTACAGTGTATTAGAAAAACCCAAAAAGCATACATTGAATATTAAAACTGAATATAATTTGTTTACTGATTTTTTTGCACACCATACACTTTGGTAATGAACTTAGCGCGTATTACTGAACAATATGGCGTCTTGACAGTCCTATTCTTATTTGGCACGCATAGTATTGTAAATTTCATTGTAGAACTTATTTATATTTCACGATATTTATTTTACTTAAAATCAAGACAAAGTTAATGAACAATATTTCCCATACGTATCATCTTCAGATGATACGTATGGGAAATATTGTTCTAATCGAATCGAATATCTAAATTAAAACTCGAGTCTTACTCACCCAATGTTTTGCTTTGAGATGCCATTACTACAACAAGCAGTAACTGTCATTTGCTCAAAAACCACAGATACAAAAAGCATCACAGAAGTGGTGTCCCGGAGACGCTATGCTGAGAATCTGTGCATGGTAAAAACACGGAATTCAACAATGGCCATCGAAACTTTGGTATTTGTTTCGTCCGATCAATTTTTGGAAGTTTAGGTAATTGTGCTCATTTTTGTATGACACTAGTGACTAGATTGTTGAGGTGCTTTTTCTGGTTATGAACTTATGTTAATCGAGATTGTACGTTTATTTTAGGTTGAGAGCAAAATGTGACATCTTCTATCTTCTAAATCTTCTAAAAGTAAAATTGTGGTATCTTATAATCTAGATTCTAGATAAAGGCTTGTTTTTTGAAGTGGAACTTCTTTATCGGGGTTGGAAAAAAATTTAGTGTCATTTTTTCGTTACGCGTGACATTTTTCCGTTACGCGCCATCTTGTTCTTCTCCCTACCACGCGTGATTTGACGTATTTCTGTCAAGTTGCATATAGTACCTAAATTATTTTTTGAAAAATAAGGTTATAAAGAAGTTTCACTTCTTACGTGTGTACACTAGTACACGCACACATTTTTTTACAAAATAAAAATATGCTCGCACAACCACCAACTTTGTATTGCGAACATTTGAGAATGTTTTGTAAAATTACTTCTGGCAGATGTTGTTCTCGATTGCAATGGGAGACATAATTTATCAAGCTGACGTCAATACACACGTTAAAGAAAGACTTTATTAGTGTTGACAGGAAAATTAAATTAAGAATTAAATTCGTGATAAAACGTCATTTAAAAATTAGATAATTATAATTTTTTCTTGGTCTAATAATAATATAATTTTAATCGTTTTTGTCCCATAAGTAGGTACAAAATATCATATGATTTTCATAACTAGGTCACGATCGTTACCATGCAATTTCGTTTTCTGTTTCCAAGAAAACTTTAAGCACTTGTCTCACAACCGTGTCACAATATTTGTCATTACGCCGCAGCGCTCAGAAAGAAATGTTTAAGTTATGTGGGAAACCGGCATTCATTGTGAGCGTCATGCATTTGATACTTTGCTTTTTCTTTACGTTCAAGAAGTATGTATGTTTTGAAATTCTAGTTAGTTATCTACGTAGTTATATTGTTATTTGTATTGTTTTTTACGGGTAAATATGACGTTTAAATTTAATAAAACAAGTAAAATTAATTAAGGTGTATGATGTTGATTTGTTTGGTTATTTGTAGGTAATGAGGGTAGATCACATATCTCTGCCAATTCAAATTGCAAATCAAAAATTTACATTCAATTTGTTATGACTACTTATTCTATGCTCTGCATCAAAATCGGCGTGAATTGTTGAGTTTACTGTGAAAAAAGCAAATTAAAAATCCTTAAAGTATTTCCCAATCCACTTACCTGTTACTAACATATCGTAGCTATACCCGCGTCATGCTATACGCAGTTCAAAAGATACTCACAGACTCAAAACCGCCGTCTTCACCGCGAGTGACATTTTGTTTAGGCCGACGACCGCTTAACACTGGCCCAGGGTATCACAAAAGGCTTTTTGTACACATGTAAATTACCTTTATGTCTCTCTTTACATGCAGATTGAAAAGCCGATCGGCACTTTCAAAACGAAAACAATAACTGTTATTAATATTGACGATTTTTACGTTGTTTACTTTGACGTTTGACAGGTTTCTTGTGGCTATGCATAATTTGCACGGTCAGTCGAATGCATTGTGTTTGTGGTTGGGAAATTAATTACGAAATGAGTTTTGATATTCTTGATGTTACCCTTGTTCTTGTTTTCGAGGCCTATCATAATAATTTATGCTTATAAATGAAGTCTAAATCATTAAGATACCGGTTTTGTTACATGTTTGATATATTCGGTTGTTGTGTGTAAACGTATTACTTATCGTTAAATTTATAGCTCTAGAGATGGAGACAGAGCTAATAAATTATGTATTCAGGATGCACAAACGTAGGTAAATCTAGATTTTAAAAACGACTTTTACTTTTTCGCGAATTTCCCAATTTATATAACAAAAACAGCAATTTAAATGTAATTCACAAAATACTTCGGTATACAAACAACCGTTGCCAATAGCAACCGCACCAAAATTGACAAGTCTATAGTGTATAGTTAGTGAGTGACAGTGCGGCGGACGTCATGCGCTTTGCATTTCAAATGCAAGCATTGTATGCACATTTTTGCTGACTTATTACTTTCTCGGTACGGTGCGCAAAAAAATTCGACATGTGATTGTCGAGTGGTAATGTGGTGATAAATTAAACCGGAATTTATACCGTTATATTCTAGTTGAACGGTTTGCAAAAAAAGAAAATTTTGATATAAGAAAATTGATCTTTATGCTTTGAAAACTAAACAAAGCTAAGCTTTAGAAAAATATGAAGATTACACTTACCTAGGCAAAACACTTTAATGTTGTGCATACCTATTCCTAATTGCTGTAGTCTTACAACTATTCTATATTCAGGATTGAAAATAATGGACATGAATTTCAATCTTCGGCATATATTATACAACGTGGCGTATATTATACTTATATAATATATATTTGTCGAAAACCATCTAGAATTTTCCACGATCACGTAATGTCAATTTTTTTGCTATCCGTACATAATAACGAAGCGAAGGATCAAATCGTCTGCTCTGTATTTTCGCTTAAATTGTGACTGATATAGGCCGTTAGCAGTTCGCGACAACAAGCTTAAGGGCTTAGGCCTTAGATGTATGGCTAAATCCCTTTAAGTACACGTTTACTTGGGCCTCTTGAATTTTAATATGCTGTCTGTAGTGCCTGCAAATATTGTACTATGAAATAATAATAAAAATTGTATCCTATAAGAATATGGATACTAAATATACATACTAGGATCATCTGTTGGTAGTGGTTCTAACGACTCACCTGCGTTCCACTGCAGTCTGCAGGCATTGCAAATTGTATTGAAACTTACATTCGAAAATATACAGAATAATATGGAAACAATAGTATGGGTACGCGGTGGGAATGTTTTAGAGTACCTGCTGGTATTTTATAAACTATTATTATTAAAAAAAAACTATTAATATAAACTATTATTCTGAAGTTTCTATTTTATGATAAGTTTAATGATGTACAATTTTAAAACAAATTGTAGGTTAAATAATTTTTTATTGGGGCTTTCCATGGAGTCACATTTCAAGGTTATATTTGGCATTCGTCATTCGCTTTGAAAATGTTTTACACATAAGAGCTGGGTCTTCAGTGATTCTGAGAATTCATTCATACAATGATAATTACGATTATTGCGGTTTCCAGGTATCGAATAAAATACTAACTGTGATAAACAATGTATGTATGATGTTCTAAGTATGATATCTACTTACTCCAAATCATATTATGTGTTACCATTAATCCAGAAATAAAATACTGAAGTCCCGCTTTTAAAAATCATCAAGTACCTATTTATTATAACGTTACTAAATATAAATAATTTTATATTACTTTTAAAAAATTTGAATTATATTGTCTACAAATTTAAATAACAAAAACTTACGGTACCAAGTACGTAATCCGTAGCGACAGTTACGCGTCTCAAATGCGCCAAACTAATTTTTAAACGAGCGTCTTATTCATAATGCCTCAACTTAAATCGCGTAAGATTTAGGATATTACGGGATTTATTCTAATGTAAATATGCTTTCTTGCAACCTTGCAAAGTTATTATTTTTATATTTAATACAGAGTAGGAAATAAATGTCAATATTCAAAATATTTTAAGGGATTTTGAAACATAATGGAGGTTTAAAAGGTCTAAAGATTAAATTATACTAGTTCTTACTTTGTTACCTAAAATGAATTAAACAGATACACAGAAACTTTAACATCAAGTTTCAAGTTAATCTAAGTAATCCCTAACCACCTCAGAAGGCATTAAAAAGTTTTTATATGAGTTGCGGGATAGCATGTCTTGATGAGATATTTTATTGTACATACTATAATATTGCATTAGTTTTTTTAATGCAAGTGTGATAGGAAATTTAATTTAGTTTGCAACCGCATTCTAAATATCAGGAAATACAAAACACGTAATATATAATTAAGCTGTAGTGCATTAAGTATATTGTACTGTTTTACACGTTTCAAAAAGTTACATATTTGGATTTATCTACTGCTTTAAACACGAGTTTTTGTCAGTTATTTCTTATGGCCTGGGGCAATGTCACAGCAATGTTTTAAAATATAGATTACCTACTAGGTAATTTTGACTGAGTATTATGCAATTCATGTATCTTTCTAAATTGTTTATTTTAAAGGTTTTTGGTCAGGTTTTGTTGATCAAGAACGCAGTGCCAGTGACACAAATCAATAAGAAACAAATATCGGTAAAAAATAAATATTTCGGAAGTTAAAAACAAATAATTTGTCCTTAAAACGATGATTCAGAATTCAGAAGTATTTCCTTTGTTTACCATGATGTATTTACATTTCACTCCGACATTATTGTTTGGTAAATATTTGAGAGAGCATAAATAATTTTCGCGTTGTATGTCTGTGAGTGCATCACCCCGGAACAATAAAGCTTTGCGGTAAAAAATAAAACAAAGTAAGGGTCGAATGTCACGGCATCAGGTGATACTTAGCGTTCAGTGATGGCAGGGCTCTTCAACCTTTGGTTTTTGGCAATTTTTTCATTATTTGAAATTATTTAAATTTTGCGAACAAAACAATTTATACATCGATAAAAAATGTGACTTTGAACATCAATATTTACTTTTTGCTTCAATTTATACTGTATTCTAGTTAATATGTGAAAATTTTTCCTATCTATAATTTTACAAGGGTATGTCAAACCAACGAATATAAATTTAATTGCAAAAATGTTTACAAAAATTTTATAGCAATAGAATATACCCTTAACAAAACTTTGTTACGTCTTTAAACCTTACCTAACATTGTAACTACACTCTGCAAATAAAGATAAGTGGAATTTTGAATTATAATATGTAAATAGAAAAATGCATCTTACCTTTTTTTACCAGAGATAGGCAAGCGCTTGACCACGCGCTTACCTTTGTAAAGATCTTACCTTTATAAGTTTACCTTCGCTATGTCAAAAAAGTCGATTTTCAAACCGTATATCCCGACCCCTGCACTGCACAGAGCCTTATAAATCGTCATTAGGCCCCCGCTTTATGACTATCCCATGGCGATAGTAAACCGACTGTTGCTATTGCATTATCCACTATGCTCCCGATTGTTGCTTGCTTTACCCGACTGTGGCATGGAGGGTTATGTTTTCCATAGTATGAATGTATGGAGGTACGTTTTAATGATGATATTTTGTGGCAAGGCACTGTGGAGTGTGGTTAAACCACTTGATGAATTTATGAGAGGTGCATTTGAATCGGTTTTTATTGAGAAAGTTACCCTGAATATGTATATATATAAAACGTCAGAAACATCTAAAAAAACTACCTTCATTTGGGTACTGGATAAAACTTAACTATGCTTTCGTAATGTAATCTATAAGGCGATTCAAAAACGCTTCTGAAGAAAGTTTAGTTGAGTTAGTATAATATGTTGGAATTTGAGTTCTAAACTCCTCGTTTACGCAGCTTTACGCTAACTTATAAAATCTAGGAATCTCGTAATGACCCGTTCAGTTTTAAATATACTGTATTAATTTATTATTTGTTGTAAGTAAATGTATAGGATGCCATGATTACGAAAAAGCTGCTTAAACAAAGAAAAAATACTGTTTAAATTGATCTTGATACAAATCTTCCTTCCGGCAACTCCCCAAAACCGTCGGAGATGGCTACCTAATTTATTAATAAATTTACATATTAAATAGTGAGATACTAATTTAATAATAAATAATCTTATTTCGATACTGATTTATATATATATTAATTCACGTCGGGCGTTTTACAAGGCTTTGTAGGGTTCTCAGACATCATATCTGATATCTAAAATCTAAGTCGACAGAATGCAATTTTGTAATGTTATATTGTGGGAGTCGAGCACGCTTCGGCATGAATTGGGCCAGCTCGCACCGGGGAAGGTACCACACCTCCACAGAAGATCGGCGTGAAATAGTGGCATGAAAATGCCACTGTGTTTCGTACGATGAGTGGGGGCACCGGAGGCCCGTATCCCTCTCCTACCTATCCCAATCCTATCCCTATACTTCCCGTGTTAATCCTTTACAATTCCATTATCCTTTCCTCTCCTCACATCCTCCTCTTAAAATAAAAAGATATGGCAGCGGATTTAAATTTTAGACTACCCCAGGAGGGTACTAACCTCACTAGTGTTAGAGAATCCCTCCCTGAGAATCAAAACTCAGGCTGCCCTACGTACTCTGGGGGGGGCAAAAGTCCGCTTAAAAAACCACCTAAGCGCAAAAGGCGCAAAAAGTCATCAAAACCACCACCAGTGCTGTCAGTGGACTTCTGTAACGTGAGAGGCTTACGCTCCAACCTCAATGCCGTCCACCACCACCTTGAGACGGCAAAGCCAGACTTATTATTTCTGACGGAGACTCAAATTTGCCCTCCACCTGACACATCGCACCTTCACTACCCAGGATACAAACTGGAGCACACTTTTATCCCTAAAGCTGGTGTGTGTGTTTTTGTAAAGGAGGATATCTGCTATCGTCGCATCAACAACCTCGTTAATTCCAACCTGTCAACTCTCTGGCTTCGTATAGACTGCGATGACCATCCACGGGTCTATGCGTGCGTGTACAGGTCGCATAGTGGTGATGCTGAAACCGATCGGCTTATGGAGCACCTTCAAATCACAGCCGACGCAGCACTCGAACAGATCCCCTCTGCTGAAATTATCGTCTTAGGCGATTTCAATGCCCACCATACTCAATGGTTGGGGTCACGACTTACTGACCATGCGGGGAGATCTGTTTACGACTTTGCATTGGCTAATGGTCTAAGACAACTGGTGACTTCGATCACGAGGCTGCCTGATGTCGTGGACCATACCCCTTCCATGTTAGACCTCCTGCTCACCTCCCATCCAAATAACTATCAGGTCAATACTGATGCCCCTTTAGGCACATCAGACCATTGCCTGGTCCGCAGTGTGGTGCCAATCTTGCGCTCAAGGCGGCCCCGATCTGGTGGCTGCCGTCGCGTTTGGCACTACAGAGCGGCTGATTGGGATGGAATGCGGGAGTTCTTTTCATCCTATCCTGGAGGCAAGTTTGTTTTGCACACGATCCTAGTGCTTATGCTGACTCTGTCGCGGATGTGGTTCTGCAGGGAATGGAACTTTTCATACCGAGTTCTGTAGTACCCATCGGCGGCAAGTCTCAGCCCTGGTACGGTCATCTTTGCAAAGAGGCATTTCGCCATAAGCAAGATTGTTTCCGTAACTGGGCAGATGCATTATTAAAACAGGATCCGAATGCCAGTGCTCTTAAAAAACAATATAACTTTGCCTCCAGGCAGTACAAAAGGAAAATGAGCATAGCAAAGTCCGAGTTTATACGCGATATTGGCAAAAAACTGACACGTTTCCCATCCGGTAGCCGAGCTTTCTGGTCGCTCGCTAAAGCCATCCAAGGAAACTTTTGTCAGCCGACGTTCCCACCCTTGCGCCGGGAAGATGATACCTTAGCCCACTCGCCCAAAGAGAAAGCCGATTTATTGGGCGCTCTCTTTGCGTCCAATTCCACCTTAGACGACAGGGGAAAGGTACCGCCTACTATCTCGCGGTGCCAGTACTTTATGTCCGATGTACGCTTTACTCAACGTGAAGTGCGTAAGGTACTTTTCTCTCTTGACACCCATAAAGCGAGTGGCCCTGATGGTATCCCTGCAATTGTTTTGAGAACGTGTGCTCCAGAATTGGCTCCCGTTTTTGCGCATTTGTTTCAGCACTCTTATGATGTCGGCATTGCTCCAGCTTCGTGGAAAACCGCCGCCGTGCACCCGATCCCTAAGAAAGGCGATCAATCAGACCCCTCTAACTACAGGCCCATTGCTATTACCTCTTTGCTCTCAAAAGTCATGGAAAGCATAATCAACCGTCAGCTCTTAGGTTACCTGGAGGAGAACCAGCTGATCAGTGACCATCAGTATGGTTTTCGCCATGGACGTTCGGCTGGTGATCTCTTGGCCTTTCTAACTCACCGATGGGCTGCGGCTATTGAGAGTAAAGGGGAAGCATTAGCCGTTAGTCTTGATGTCGCAAAAGCCTTTGATCGGGTGTGGCACCGGGCTCTACTATCGAAGCTAACATCATATGGACTCCCCGAGAAGTTACGCACATGGATAGCCAGCTTTCTTGCAGCACGAAATATTCGGGTCTTGGTTGACGGATCGTGCTCGGAGCTTATGCCCGTAAACGCTGGCGTCCCCCAAGGCTGTGTTCTTTCACCCACACTATTTCTTCTGCATATCAATGACATGTTACAAATTAGTAACATTCATTGTTATGCAGATGATAGTACTGGTGACGCCTCTTACCCTGGCCATGCTAACTTCTCGAGAGAAAATGTCGATGAGTGCAGAAACACTTTGGTGTCCAAGATTGAAACTCTTTTGGAAGAAGTTTCAAAGTGGGGTCGTAAAAACCTCGTAGAGTTTAACCCCACTAAGACACAACTATGTGCATTTACGGCCAAAAAAAAGCCATTTGAATCAGCTCCCCTCTTTATGAACACTCCCCTCAGCGTCAAGTCTAGCATCGCGATTCTTGGCGTCAATATTTCTGACGATGTTCAGTTTCGCGATCATTTGGAAGGCAAAGCTTCTCTAGCTTCAAAAAAACTGGGCGTCCTATACAGAGCGAAGCAGTATTTCAGGCCTGACCATCTTCTATCACTATATAAAGCTCAGATACGGCCACACATGGAATACTGCTCACATCTCTGGGCCGGCGCCCCGTTATACCAACTCCTTCCACTTGATCGCGTTCAACGTAGAGCAGTCAGAATGGTTGGCGACCCAAGACTTAGCGATCGGCTTGACCCTCTTGCTTTGCGACGAGACATTGCTTCACTGTGTGTCTTTTATCGCATATACCATGGGGAGTGTTCAGAGGAGTTATTCGAGCTCATACCTGCAGCGGAATTTCACCACCGCTCCGCCCGTCACAAAGCATACTTCCATCCACACCATTTGGACCGCTGGCGAACGAGTACCGTACGCTTCTCGCGACACTTTTTACCCCGCACTACCACCTTGTGGAACAGTCTACCCTCTTCTGTATTCCCGCACGTGTATGACTTAAATTCCTTTAAAAAGAGAGCCTACATCCATCTTCGACAGCCGGTAACAGCCTCACAAAGGTAACTTTGTCAGTGCTCATGGGCGGTGGTGTCACTTCATTAGGTGATCCACCTGCTCAGTTACCTGCTCTTACATAAAAAAAAATAAAAAAAAAAAAAAATGTTGACAAAACTTTCTGACCTCCTACATATCTAGATTAGAAAGTTTTCCTTACTTTATTACCAAATATAGTGCATTCGAGGAATTCCGGATGTCGAATAATTCGAAAAATTTTGAATACCACTTCAGAGCATCGTTTTATTGTGAGTATCGTGAAGGCATCGCATGAAAATAAACGGGTTTGATAACAATATTATTCATATTTGTTTAATCAATCAATAGTTACGCATTAATTTAACGTTATTGCATTTACCCCGTCATCCGGAATTACCCTTGCACCTTATATTTTTATATCTATGCCACATTATTACAAGCATAATGTACTTATAAAAATATTTCCCGCCATTTCTAGTTTCGTCAATAATTTCGTGGTAAATAATTGACAGCGCACGCCGCGACTCGCCAATTTCTATCTATTATTCAAGCGATGTTGCCAGTGTTCTGTCGCGTTACCCTAATATCAGAGAAATATTCCGCGATTGTGACGAGAATTTTCTTTCTTTCTTGTGTGTGAAAATAAAAATATTTTTATGCTAGGTACAGGTACATAGATTTTAATGTATTCATTTTAAACCACATGAGGTGTGTAAAATTAGGTTTCACTTCATGAAGCTTATTTTTTAGGATTCCGTATCCAAAGAGTAAAACGCTTGTAAAACGGGACCATAATCCGTTCTAGAGAGGATGGACGATTTTTATTTTATTTTATTTTATTTGCAACACAAACACATATAACAATAATATAGGTACAATACTTATTTCACTTTAAACCTTAATGACTAATTGTTATTGCAATAACATGTGTTGACTACTAGACTATAAATTACAATCGCTTACACATAAATAAAGAGTTATCAATATACTAACTAATAGATAATAGGTAATTTAAAAAGGGAAATGGTATAAAAACTACAAGAGACAAATTTCTAATCTATTGAAGGACTTGCGACAGCATAGTAAGGTTATCAAATAGGCATTTCCGAAATCTAATAGGTTTACTCCCGATAATGTCAAAATCTGGTATTATCTCGCACAACTTATTGTAATTTGTGCAGATTCTGTTTAGAGTGCTATATATAATATGCTCTTTGGGTGCGGTGGATTGGTAATGTGAAAGTTCGA
>CAJQZM010039009.1:6612-45472 GCA_907164665.1 Colias nastes | reverse complement strand
AACAGTATAGTTTATTAGGCGGCCTTATCACTTAGAAGTGATCTCTTCCAAGCAACCTGGGCAAAAGGTAACAAGCTAACTGAAATTACGATGGTAGGTAGAAAAGGCAAGGAAATAATAAAATTCTGAATAATAAGTACGTGCAATTTTGTTTTTTTTTAATTTCCTGAGATTTATGTGAGCAGAAACTTATTTAATTACAGAACAGATCACGCGTAAAACAAGTCAAAAGTCAAAACGGATCCTAACAAGGAATTAATGATTCATTAAGATGTCCCGATCACAGATTGGTATTCGATTACGCACACATGAGCGTAATGTTGTGTACAAGTGCAGGGGTTGCGAAGTTTGGTGAGGGCGTGCAATGTCACCGCACAAACACGTGGCGCGCCGCGACGAACGCAGGCCTACGCGATTCTAGTAGAAACTTTTTTCTTGAGTTCCAAATTTGAATTTTGGCCCGAACTGTTGATGTATTGTTTTTTTTTCTGTAGTGCCAACATTATAGAGTATGTAAATGAAAATTACACGTCATTTTGGATGTTAAGATTTTATTTGAAAGTTGTTTTTGTAGTGAAATAAAAATGTTTACGTAATTATTTTTGAAGTTTGAAGACAGGTAAAAGTAATTTAGGCGCGAATTAAACTTTGTTTGTTGTTCATTTTTACACGACGATGCGAAGCATCAGAGAGTGCTTTACGATCGAAAAATTTTTTTCGCCTCATTTTTGCAGCTATTCTTATTATTATAGCCTTGTTAGTTCACGGAATCAAGATATTTTGCATACTATTGTCGAGATAATTTAATGGAGATTAATCCCATACTTTTTAAAAATTGATTTACTTCAATAGAATTGGAAAAAAACACCGAAATAGGTCAAAAAATTTTCCTGTCCGTCATGTGTGAAACCTGAAAACACTATAACTTGTGAAAAAATCCATCATTTGAGTTAAATTTTTTTTTTAAATATTCTAATCGACGATTGTAGGTCACTGAATGCGAATGATTAATTAATTCAGTGTCGTTTAATAGCAATTAATAAAAAACGAAAACTACAAGACTGTATATCTATATATATATATATATTTTTTTTTTTATATTTCATAATTAAATGAGCATTATGAGTCGTGCACTTTTGGATTTTCCAAACTTTTTTTAATCTATTTTGAGTGAACATACCTTACCGTGAACATACCTCGACGATACCTCCTGTAAAGTTGACCGTAAAACTTTTTCCGCGAATCGTGCTTAGCCAGTTGAAACAAGTCCGTGATCGATTGCTTATTCGCAACGTTTCGATTAATCGATACCAGTCCTTATTCGATATATCGTGGAATTTGATGTTTTAAGGGGTTTTCTTGGAAAGTCGCGATGTGGGAGACCGTTTTTCGTTTGAAATGCCGACGGGCGGAGCGTAATGAAGACATTTGTATTTAAGCCGCAAAATATATGTCCGAGTGTACCCCTTATTGTTACTTTAATTGCTCTTCTTGTATTCAATTAGTAGCTTTAATTAATCTACTGTAGTTTAAACGGGAAAGTAATATGGGGTATGGTTGATATGGGAGGTACAGTACGGTGGTCCGTGGTAGGTAGGTACGTTAATATTTTTAAATTTTCACAAGTCTCTACTGACACTTCGTACTACATCTAGTAGTAAGTACTGTTTGAAAATAAAACTCTTATTTTGAAATATGAAAAATGTTATTTGGTCAATAAAAATAAAGTCAAAATATAAGTAAGTACGATTTTTATTCGTTAAAAAGGGAACATAATGAAATTCTTATGATCATTTGAAATAAAAAAATGCTGTTTATTAAACAAATAAATTAGTAATAGTGATGCAAAATTCACGAATGTGCTCTATGTTCATTAGCCATACATAAGATTCCCGTAAAATAGCTATTTTTATTTGTTTAATAAATACACCTATAATAATACTAGATCTATTTATATATTATGTATATAAAAATGAAACCCGTTTCGCGTTGTCACGGCATCACGTGTGTACGGCTGAACCGATTTCGATAATTCTTTTTTTATTATATTCCTTGAAGTACGAGGATGGTTCTTATGTAGAGAAAACGTAAATATGTACCACGGGCGAAGCCGGGGCGGACCGCTAGTTGTATATAAAAATGCATAAAATATAAATCATATTTTATTAACATAACATTTTACATAATTAAGTTATATTATGTCTATAAATACATTATAACGTATTTTTATTAAAATTACTAAAAGAGCTTTGAAGCTTTTATCCATAAGATACAATTCTTCACTATTTTTAAAAGTTAGGTAACTTAAAAAATTACTCGCGGCACTTGTAAAGGCCATTTAACTATTTATACTTCTGTGAGGCTAGAAGCATAGAAATAAGAAAACATAGCATTTCCATAACGAATCTCTTGTTAGAACTGTCTCTTTGACCGCGCCGCCGAGTGACAATCGAAATAAATCAGAATCGAATTGGTATCGAATCGGAATCGGTAGCAACGATTGCATTTAATCGATTTGTAATTGGTGTGATGATGATTAGGGTATTTAACGCTGCTTCCATGATTATTGGTGTAGGTTTTTTTTAAGCTTCTATTAGCTGTTTGTATGCAACCAACTCCTTTACACTCGATTTTTTACTTTTAACGGACAGATATAGTACATCAAACTTTTAAACTTATTAAATTTAATTGTGCCGCAACTCTAAATCATAATTATTGTAATAAAATTGAAGAAAAAAAGCTTGATTGTCAAATTCATACAGAATTAGTATCTAGTAGGTTGGATTCCTACTTACTTTTTGCATAGTACTCTTATTTAAAACATAACAAAAACTATTGTCATAATATAACAGCAAGATGATAAACTCGAACCGTCTAAGGTCATACGCACACGCATTTACGCAATCAATATAAAAAATAGTCCCATTTCAAATACACTAAAGCCTCTTCAACGTGTAACATGTTCGTGTAAAACTAAAAACAATATTAAAACGCTGCATAATCAAAGCAGTAACTATAAAAGGAGATCAGTAAAAAGTTGTAAACACGCACCGTCTCATTATAAGTGCATTTAATACGCAGTAGCTATACAGGAGCTCGGTTGTACAGGGCCCCAGGGCCTTCGAGTTAGGGGCCCTAGCAGAAAATCTCGATCGAACTGAAATTTAGAAAATTCTTGCGACTTCAAGCGTAGAGAAACGTACAGCCTACTTGGGAAGCGCGTACTATTTTAGACCAAATCTTAGTTTAACAAGCGAGATTGTAGTCAAGCGCTTCCCTATCGACAATAAAAAAGAAGGTCGGCGCTGAACACACGTGTCAGAAGCGAAACGTCTTTGGTAAAATTCAAAGATAGCAAAATCGTCACCTTACTCCATGACGCGCCGGTATTGCCATGACGCGACCTTGAAATTTTACTCTCAACGCGCCTAAAGAAGTTTCACTTCAAAAAACTTCGTCTTTACTACTCATGGCATTTTCGTTGATAGTTGAGAGGCCCTGTGACCTGCCCCAGGGCCCTAGTTTCCCTGGCTACGTCACTGTTAATACTTTTATATCCTTCAATTTCGTATCCGCGCAGTGGGCGATAACGACATCTGTTGGCAGCTAAATGGAACTATTATGAGATTGGTCGCGCTCAACTCAACTAGATCTGTTTAATTTGGAATGCGTTGCCCAATAGTTACTTGTTAGACGCATGCGGCGTGGATAATGAAAACTGAAAGGTTTCGTTTCTGGGAATGGTTGCGGCACTTTTAAGTTTTATGTAAAGACGTTCGTGTGCTTGGTTTGTAAGATATATCATTATTATTATCGATGACTGCAAATTATTTTTTATTTTTTGTTAATAACTTGTAAAGGATTCTGACTGGACTGATGGTATTGTCGAAAGGAAATAGGTTGAAGGGTCGGAAATAAATATTTGTATGAATTTTCAAAAACATATTTATTTACATACATGTTTTTTCTCTAGGATAATCAGATATTGTTTAAGATAATTTTTAAATCATAATGTACGCAGTACCAATGGTGAATTTCTGTGCTCCATATCATTTGGCGAACCATTATGCACCACACGCTTCTGGTATTACAGACCAATATTGGATGTAAGTATATTAATATTTGCCGAAATTTGTTTCTTCATTATTTCTATATATACATCATAAGATGGATATGGAAATGATTAAGAAAATAATGTAATTATGTATAAGTATTGTGATAGACAGAAATTAAATCTCTATTTTAAATTACAGGATAAATTAATATTATTTGTATTATTTAGGCCAGGATCTCTTACTCTCGTATGTTCAGTACAAAATTAAAAAACGATAGGTAAATAAAAGTGCAAGTTAGTTTGAAGCTTAATCTTGGACGTTGTACCTCTACAATTTTGTCTTTAAAGCTTACCTTACTGTACCTAAGTAATGAAAATGTAGTGATTTTCTTATCTATTAATTATATCATCGCAATTACTCTATAAGTTAGTCTTTGTATTACTAATTAAACAGTTTAGCGGAACGATGAATAAAAGACGCTAGACTTGAAGTTATTTATTTCCATCCCTTGGCGATTTGTTGTGACTTATTATTTTTTACAATATGCCAGACACACCAAACAATTAATTGAATATATTTAAATACAAAGTATATGAGGTGGGTTGGTAAATACTTATTCTTGTTTCAGGAAACCATCAGTGGATGGTGTTGGGAATGCTGCTTCAGTGAATAGTCGGTAAGTACATTAATAATCTAAAATAGCTATAAATTAATTAACAAGTTTATTTCATACATAATCATATTAGATTTTTGCAAGCAGGATATTTTTTTTTCAAATCATATCATTGATTATGGTCACATTTCATGTTTCTCTATGTAATAACGACAAACGTTTCAGTGTTTCTTGTAGATATTAAATATGTTCCGCTGTGTTATTAATATAACAAAAGAATTATAATACAAACAAACATTTAATTCTATTAAATCAAAACAATTGCTCTTTAAAACTAACCGAATTCAACTATAAAAGTGTCGACCATTTTTCCTCCTATAACCTAATTCTTCCGTGCGCTCTGAACTTTTTGTTCATAACACCAAAATATTCGACAGTAGCACTAAAAATAATCAACAATTATGAAAATCACGGTCTTGTCAAACCGCCCGAAGCATGTTATTGAGAAGCAATCTACATCCGATCGCAGCAAGGCTATCTAAAAACCAGGCATCCGATTATCCAATCTCTAAAAATGCTAATTTGAAGTGCGTTCTCGCGAAATATTCTTGTGTGGAAGTTTTGCAGAAATATGGAAGTTAACATTGTTATACTTAATATGACTACAAATTTCTAATACAATAAATAAAGCTAAGAATGAGCTTAGATTACATGTTTTTATCACGAGTAATAGCCGGGGGTGTACCCAGTATCCAATGGACTAGTTTATAATGCATTGCTAATATTATTTTAAAAACTAAGAAGTCTATTGGTATCAAATGAAATACCTACTGTCTGTTATCCTGGTGGTTTAATAATTATCCACATTGACCCCAGGTTAGTCTTAATTTTTCATAATTAGTCACATTACATTTCGTAAAATAATTTAAACTGCCCTTTTCAAAAGCTCTCTAAATCATAATATTCCGACATCAAATTTCGTGCTTTTCTACGTAAATTACAACATTGTCATTCCCGTGATGTCGCCGTCAAAAACAAAATGTCCGATTTCAATCCTACTGCTTAACATTCAGCCTGTGTGACCAGTAAGCCCTGGCTTAAGACACTGGATAAAAATAATGAAAACCTTCATGTAGGCCGCTGCAAATTACAAATCGTGTATGGGCTAGGGCCTAGGACAAAGCTTTTGAATAAGGGCATTATTTGGATGTTTTGTTTGCTTTTAACCTATTCAAAGAATGTCTAATGCTTCTGGAATGTTCTAGAATATCGGTGTTAGTAAAAGATGATTGAATTAAGAAAATAGACTGTTCCGATCATAGAGGTTGGCAAGAAATTGTTGCAAATGCAAAAAGTATGCTTTTAATGCAAAAAGGAAATTTAAATATATTTTCATCTCTATCTAGAAAGCGTGGGTGTTTAAAATAAATAATTGGCAAGCTATTTTAGACCCATACATATCTAAAATATTAGCATATTCCATTTTTTATAGAATGACTTATAACGAGTGCTTATTACTGAAAATCGTTAACATATTGATAAGAATCGATAGCTGTACTCCTGTATCCTCATTACGATTTATACCAAGTATTTATATCGCAGATAAATCTCATAACACAATAGTAGCGAGTAATTACTCGCTGCCTAGTAAGGGACAATAATCGAGACGATCCGATCGATTCCCGATGTATCGATACCTTATTCGATTCAGCTGCTTTATTGTTATTGTTTTAATCAAAACGAATTTGCATCCGATAGTTATGAGTTCGATTCATTACGAGCTATTCGAATGGAAGGTTATTTATTGTATCGATTTTATTAGTGCTGGTTTTATTAGGGGAGGTATTAGCATTGTATGGAATTAACTATTAGGAAATGTAGAGCTGTATGCATAAAATCGTTATGATAAGATTAATAGGGTAACAGTTAAAGTTATGTGAACATTTTTTTGTTTGGAGATATGTATTTATTCATTTGTTATAATTAAGTACCCAGTTATATATATTTTTCTCTATATCACTTGGACCAAAAATATTATAAAATAGGTTAATCAATTATTCAAAGAATATATTTTATTACTTATACTAACTTTTTGCTCGTTAATGTAATAATTTCATACATTAAGAAATTAGAATGGTTTAAACTATAATATAAATTTTCATAAAATACGGTGATCAGCAGAAGGTGAGCAAAAGCACACTTTTCGCATTAAACTCTGTCCCTTTCTCTCACATGCAATTTGTATAAGTGTAATCTTCCCTTTCTTTCTTGCAAACGTGACTAGCGTACTAGTTGCTATAAGTTACCCCAATTTATAGGCTAAGAGCTGCTTACAATTTTTCTTTCATACTCAATATCGATTTCAAGGTTTACTGTTTTAAATCTCTGCTTATAGAAATTGCGCGCTCGAGACTTCTTAGAACTTTGAATTGAAACTGAGAATTTAATTTCTTGTTTAACTGTATCTAGTATTATTTTCATAGATATTTTAACAAACTAAACTACGTATATAAACTTAATAATAGCTAAAGTATTTAAAATTTACTAAAAAGTAAATTTCAGCAGGCAAATAGACGGACACACATACATAATACCTATTGCACCTATGCACTTATTAAGTAGGAATTTTTGTAGAACAAACTAGCTATCATATTCTTCAGCAGCTCTAGGTACATAGTTTTTTTTATGAAACTTCACCTGCTTGTGAACTTTAAGCTTCTTATATGAGCTTTTATATGGTACTCTGCACTTTTCAGACCAAAATTACGGAAAAAGATAGTATTATAATTAGATAGTAGATAGTAATATAATTAGGTAGACGGTAGTATTTTAATTAGGTAGTAGATAGTAATATAATTAGGTAGAAGTAGTATTTTAATTAGGTAGTAGATAGTAATATTAGAAACTTAGCCATTGCTTATTAGCTGAGTTTAAAGGTAAAGTCATTTATCATTATAACAATCGAAAATGAAATATGTAGAAAAGTGAAGTAGGATTACATTAAACGAAGCTCTATTTAATTATTATCACGAAACGTTTTTGTAAGGAAAATTTATCATTTTAACTTGGTTAAGAATATTACAGAATTTTAGGAAATCACTAAGGAAATCACCGTTTAACAAATATTTTAAAGTAGAATTAAGTTTCAAATGGGTACATTAAATTGACATGTCTAATATTCTGATAATTTAACTTTTTTCGTAATGATGTGTTACCTACACAAAATCACATAATTGCAATTGTAATTAATGAATGAATAAAATTTATTGCGTCGATTATAACGCCGTTTGACCCTCAATGAGAAATATTCATATGTAAAGCTAGTATGGATATGCCACAAAAAGTATTTTAAAATTTTAATCTTTGTCATATTATATTTGAAAGCAAGTCGTGTTAGTTGCACTATTTATAACAAAAGAACGGCTGAACTGATTTGGCTGAAAATTTGTGGGGAGGTAGCTTAGAACCTATTAATCCTTATAAAATTGAAACAAAAATGCCTACCCGGGCGAACAACAAGTCTCAAATCAAGCTTTTTTAATCATTACGATATTTATAACATTCGATTTTAATTGGTCTCAATAAGCATAATTTATGTTTTTAACAATTGATTATAAAATGTTTTTGTTCTACAATAATTTTGCAACAATATTCCGAGAAAAGTTCTTGTATCGATAAGAGATAAAATCAAAAATCGGAATACTTACGTCCGTCAAGCAAGTCATGTTTTTGTGTATTATGACAACAGTTATTCAATATCTGATTGAATCTGGAATAAATATCGATACGAATAAATTGAATTGAATTGTAATAATACGGATACGTATAACTATACTTATTGTATATACTACAGAGCAATTTATAGCTATTAGCTACTACATTTATAGTATTAAGCAGACATAAACGACTTTATTGAATGCAAAACTGTAGCAAAGACCAATTTACAGATACTCATAACTAGAATTTTCCTCAGAAAATGACAGTTTAAATAATCATAACAAAAACTTTACGTTTCAATCCAATTCCAATTGGACTGAATTTACGTTCCAATGCTAATAGATGTATTGATAAATACCCGGTAATGTATTTTGTTTATCTTTATTTATCGTAAACGTATCACTTTTTATCATACCTTACCTAACCACACGAGGATATAATCCAGATTGAGAAACGTCAAGTACAATTTTGCAAAGAATTAGCATGTTTGATTAGCTTTCCTTTTTCGGTATGTCCATAAATTCTTTACGAACGACAATTAAAATCGTACTGGGTGCATTAATTTATACTTTTTTCTTAGCACTTTTAATTTGTCGGCGAATGTTTTGCATAAATTCCTTTGCGTCAAAAATGCCCACTTCCAATTAGTAGGGAGGGCTAATTTATTTCGTCTTAATAGGAATTTGGAAATTTCTTTTGTTTACTTTGCTCGAACAATTGGTTGTTTCGAAGATTTCATGTTCTTTTGTGGATTTTGATTGGATTAGTGTACGTATAAGGTAAAACGGTTTTCTTTGATGTTAGTGGTTGTTTTTAGTTTGTATCGTGTTATTAGTAAAATGGCAAAAGCAACTTTTTTTTTGCTAAACGAGTTCGAGTTTTCAAAATGTTGATGGTGTATTATGATTTAAAAAACTTATTTACTTATTTCTTGGTGAGACTTTTAGTGCAATAATACATCTTGATTTATTCATACAAAAGGAAATGTTACCAAAGTTAAAAATCTGATTAGTTTATAAACGGTAAAAATTTCTACACGATTTGCCATATCCGCTATATGAGAATAACCTAAAAGTTTTTGACAGCTGTCAAAAAAAAATCACAACTCTTACAAAAAACACTTTCATCCCATGATATACTGGTTACAACCACAACTATTACTTAAAGCAATATATTTCGTAATATCATATAATCTTACACCGAAATGCTTTTATATTCCGGGGGCGCTAAAAATTATTTTGCAAACAATATCTACGAAGCAATATGTACTTTATGTAGTGGTCTTTGAGTCTAAATTGCCTTGACAAAATGTAACAAAGTCAGCTTGTCCCTTAGTTTTAATCCAGGACTTATAACTTGATCCCGGGATCGGATGACCAACGTCACATTAAACCGGGATTTGGTCACTTGTAATACTAATTCATTCCCCCGATTCGATTGAAAATGCTCCGTTTCTAGAACGTTCCATTTTGTGTACGGAATTTTAACTTTGGAAAGTAAGTTTGCCGAAATACTCGTAGCAGATTTAAAATAGAAATATAATGAGAATGAAAGCACGAGGGGTTGCTTTTTAAGTAATTTATTAGCTAAGCCAAAGTCTTTTTAATTATCTGTGGTCGGTAATATTCTCAAAAACTATCAGGATACTAAAATATTTTTTGCAGATTTTGCATGATTAAATAAAAATTAGATGCTGATGAGCCTTAAACTGCATCACCACAACAGCCCCATAGTATTCGAAAAATACAACCTTTTCGTAATGTCCTTCAATTCAGTCCTCAATTACTCATTTCAAAACCTACTAACACTGTAAAAAAATCGAATATCCCAGCATTATTATTATCTACTTTCTAAATACGAAACAATAAGAAGAGCCGGCTCCTTGCAAACAATTATTAAGGCGAGGCCACACCGTTTAAAACGACGCGTCGCTCCGTCTTGAGCGAGCCTAATTCTCTTATAAATATTCATGTACCTATTATAGTCGTCATATTGTGATACTTTGATTAAGTGTCTTCAACCCTCGGCTTCTGATTAATGGAGGTCGCAACGATTGTTCGGGCGGTGCCTTTTGACGTTTTTTACTGATGATAACGCGACGCTACTGTCTCGTTTTATTTTATTGGAGTTATTTGTCATTGATGTGACGGATATCAACGTTTAGAAGTTACTATTGTTACAGCTGGAGGAGGTTGGTATGATTTTTTTACGTTTCGACTTGTTTAGAAGATGACTAAACTGAGTTCTTTCACGTACTTACCTTCTAGGTTAATTTGTAATATAGTATTAAAATACATATGTTACGTTTTAATTAAACTGCAAGATGAATGGTGAAATTACAATTTTACGTACTTTATAGGAAAGAATATAAACAAGTCATCAGTTATTTTTTAAGTACTTCCTTAAACCGATCAATAAAATTGATCATAATATATCTTGCGTAGTGTGTATCATTTTCCATCAATAAATAAAACTCTTATTAAGTTGAGAAACATATTTACGATGTTACAAAAAAATAAAGAAAATGCAAACAACCATCACTCAATTCAACACAGTCCTCAATTTGTAAGACGTAACAAGATTCATCACCCTTGAATCACCCTTGGTGCATCTAAATGTTTGATTTTAATTAACTGGATACGGTATTAATAAGTCGATGTCGTGTCGCGCGTCAGTGCTAATCGCCGTCGCTTTATCTTGTCGCACCCTTATTAGCTAATGTAAAGAGTTGGCGCCAAATTTGAATATGGAATTCGAAGATTCCTTTTTTTATGAATCGGTATTTTAGGCCAGTCACTGTTGTTGTAAATGAAGTATTTATTGTGCAATATTAAAGCTTTTAAATATTGTAAGATTTTCAAATTTAAATCCTTAATCGTTCTTGAATAAGTGATGTACTTAGGTAACTAACGATTTTCTCTATATTAGGTACCTAATTATATAGACTTACATATTTGTAAAACATCAATGTTAACAATGTATTATATAGATACATGTTTGTATGTAAATCAGCTTGGTATAATATATTACAAAATTGGCTAATCCCAATGCATAGAATTGGCTGAGACATCAAACTTGGATAATCAAAGTGTAGTCCCCCGGCGCGACGTGATTGACGCGAAATCAAAGATGGAGTAAGATTTTCAAAATCTATTTTCATAATAACATGGTGCATATATTTGTTTCTAATGTTTTAAATATTACTAACTAAAGTCATCGAAAATTAAGTTTTTAATTCTTACGATCTATAAAAATATTAGCCGAGGAGATGGCCTTGTCAAATATTCCAACAATTGCAATGTTTTTTTAAACACGTACCTAACATAATGTTTTATCGAATAAGTTTTTCGTATTAGATTATCATAATAGAGCCATTTTAACGCTGTATACAGAAAACGTACACAAAAATTAAATTAAGTAGATAAGTAATTCAATGTCACCCAATAGAACTTAAAGACATAGATTTATTTACCCTAAGCTCATGAAAAAAAAACACTATCATCACACAAAAAATATGTACCGTTTTATGGTATAAGTAATGCTAAAAAACGTGCGTACACATCGGATAATCAGATGAAAGGCAAGAAACCCCTTTAAGTAATCCTTTCATAGCCTTAATCTAAGTCTGGAAGATATGCAGGGTGGCCATAAATAATACTCAAATAAATCGACATATGTAAATGTTGCCAAATTATTTATTGAGGGTGCATCTTATAGAGGTCGAAGGGCGTATAGTTCTTGGTTATAGCACAGATAATATATAATACTACAAGCTGTAGCACAGAATAGTTAATCCGCGGTTTACCCGCATTGCACTCCGTTCTTATTGGTCAGAGCGTGATGATCTAACCTATAGCAAGCTACTAGTTATTATTCTGTGCTTATAGCTAGTTTTGAATAAGCTGTAATTTATTATTTATTTTAGAAGAAGAAGTTTGCTGTCTAGGTCTGGCCTAATAATTTAGTTTTTTTAGCAAGTAATATAAATTAAAAAACAGAATGTGATACTTAATTTCAAATAATGAATTTATTCTAAAGAATATTTTTTTTATACAGAGCCTTTCATACAAAATAAATTAAGTAAGTTTAAGTTTAAACCAAGTTTAGTACCTATAATTAATAACAAAACCAATAAGTACTTACAGTGAGAAAGCTTTAAAGCTCAAACTAAACGAACAATCCTGATATCACTTACTTACATTAAAATATGACAGCATATGTAGAACATAATTTCCATACACATTTGAAATGTAAGTTAAATGTACCGAAAGAAGTTATGCAAATCTCTCAGTTAAGTTGAACTCTGATTAGAGGATCTGCAATGGTTTGTGAACGCACGCGCCGTTAACCTTCTGTTAAACGGTAACTGCCGTTTAAATTTAATTTCCTTTTTTAGATTGTGTCATTGTAGTTGTGACTTGTACCTAATAGATAATTTTGTGAAATGTGTTTTATCTAGATTGAAGTGTAAATTTTCTTATTTTATAGCTATTTATTTACATAAGTTTCGTATGTGTGGATTATAATTTATATTAGAGGTTGTTCAGTTGTTCTTATCCATTTCTAAACTCTAACCTCTACGTCAATTAAAAATTTGGAAACAAAGACGAGCGCATAAAAACAAAATTATTTTTCTAATTCCATCATAATATATAGGTACCTTATTAAATAATTCTTTTTACTTTTTGAAGCGTTTTCAAATAGAGATCATAATAAAAGTAAATTATTATAGTTTAAAAATAGTTTACCAACCATTTCTTGCAACATGCTCGGAATTTCCTTGCTGATTTCCCTTATTATTAATTAATTTTTCTTCTTTTACGTTGACCTTTTACAACTTTTAATTTCACATACAGATTTTAGATTTTATCACTAACTATTTTCCACCTCTATCCGTTCCCATATTTGACAATTCAGTGTCATCAGCATTAGCAGCCCCTCAACACACAATAAAACAATAATTAAATCCGCTGGGGTCACGGGAAAAAATCCAATTTTCTTTTACTGCCTCCATACTGTGGAATCTCCTTAGTATGCAGTGTTTTGCGTAATGCCGCTTTAAGCTGTCAAGTGTTTCATAGAAAAGAAGTTTTCTATAAGTTTGATTGAGTTTCTCGGTCATTAAGTAAAAGTGGATTAAGTTGAAATAGTTTTCTGATTTTATATTTGACACATTTCATAATTTGTAGGTATAAACTTTATTGGTATCACCACAAAACAATTTAAACACAGTCTAACTTTAAACCAGGGATCTGTCACTTTAATAGTTGCCTATGTGAAATACGACAAAACCAGATTAAAGAGAACCCGCGCTTAAAAATAAACCCTGTCTAAAGTCTTTTGTGGTATAATTACATTTACAAGTTTTATTTGTTTACACAGTATGAATTGTAATTTGTAATTTCTCTGCAGCTTTCTGACGTTATTTTATATTCATCACATGATTTATGGAGCCGTCATAATTATACATAAACATTTTAATTGATTAAAAAACGTACGCCAATTATAATGAGCCGATAATAATATTTTGGAATACAGGACATGTTTAAATATTCAATTGTTACTTTTAACTTGGACCCATTGAACATTAAATCGCGCTTGGCCAGTTTTTTGGCAACACAATGCGTTAACAACGTCTCTGTATAAATATCGATATCTTTTTATTCAACTCATTTCTATATTGCTAAACGCGACACTGACTTCGAATGCCATTCTGTTATCGTTAATTAATAATCAATCGTATGCTTCAGGTCATAAATTTCAAAATTGAATACACTTGAAAAGATCTTGATAAGAATTTCAGGTTCTATAATTTAAGCTTTATCTGAAGCAGATAGAGTTCATTTTGCAATGCATTGCCGTAAAATACTGCTAAATGAAGTGTTCGAAAAAAGGTTGCGACTCATATAGGGTGTATTAGGTTTTAATAATGGTAGGATTGCATTGTTACCATGACTATTGGAGTAGGAAATATCTTATGAGAAAAACGCGTGAAATTCTTTCGTTTTGATGCGCCATTTTATTAGATTCGATTGTAGAATCTGTATTGTTGAAGGCCTTATTGTGATGTGAAGCTTTTATGGTATCTCGTTTTATCTGATATCATTTAAAGATTTGAAATAAAGATTGATTTCTTGTGAGGTTTTAAAGAAAATGGGGACTATCCATACTCTATGTAATATTCATTAAAAATCGAGTGGTAATGTGTTGAAATGTTCTGATCACAGACTACCTAGTCTGTATCTATAACTGCAGGTATATTTTACTTACATGATAGATTATTTTTATCAATTTAAATACTTTAAGTAGAAATTACAAAGGCAGGTTTGTTTTCAAAAATGTTTGTGAATTTGTTTTGTATGTCGTCTAACTTTTAAAACTACCTTATCCTGCGAGTTGTATCCTATTTCTTGCTACGTTATGCCAAGTATTAATGCCTTTTCTAATACGAATATCACACAACTAAATTAGTAAGAAGCAAGTTAATTCTCGAGAAGGCGGGAAAAATCCCCTGGCGTGTCGTACGGACCAACTTTATGATGTTCCCGGGTAAGATGGTGATAATGAGTGTGACGTCATGACTTTCTACTTAGAACTTGCGTAATTTGTTCTTATTAGCTAAATTGTTCTTTTAAAATTAGTGAAGTGAGGCCATCTTTAGTGGGATTTTATGATGTTAAGTTTTTTAGGGAAATATTTGCATTGGTTATATGGCTTTCGAATTCCTGTATTTAGTAATATCACAGATAATAAAATACAATACTTGAATATTATCAGAACAGAGAACTGACTGAATATTGTAAAAACGATTAGAAATTAACTTAAAAATATTTCCATACTATAACCGTAACTATTTCCAACCGTAACATTTTTCAATGGTTTTAAAATCTATACTAATATTATAAAGCTGAAAAGTTTGTTTGTTTGAACGCGCTAATCTCAGGAACTACTGGTCCGATTTGAAAAATTCTTTCAGTGTTAGATAGCCCATTCATCCAGGAAGGCTATAGGCTATATATCATCACGCTAAGACCAACAGGAGCGAAGCCACGCGGGTGAAACCACGGAGCGCAGCTAGTATATAATATCTGTATTTAACTATCCAGTACTAAATATCGTGTAGCCAGAGCATTAAATTTTACGCTAGCTATACCTAATAGTTATAATAAGCTTACTTCAGTCTCGATTGACTCGGAATTAAGAATATTACATTTTTTATTATAAGTACATGTTAGATATAATATTCCTCTTCAAAAATTCAAGAATTGCCAAAACATTCGATCATGCACCGGCTGTGTTCATGGCCTATATATTATTTATCAATTGTATAAATTATTTGATCATATCCCTGACTGACCCCAGGGTAGGGGTCATTTTACGAGCGATGTCTCTCTATCAGGATTTATAGACCACATTCGGGTACAATTTTCCGTTAGGTTTGCTTCTGAGTTTGGGAAGGTACTCACCTTCTTCAGGCTTTTTGAGTAACGAAATATGGTGTTGGAATTAGTAGTAAATCTTGATGTTCAAATAATATGATTTTATATTTCACTCGCTTATGTTAGTTGCGAAATCTTACATATATTGTTTTGTTTGTTTGTATATACCTGAATAAATATCGGTTTAAATAAATAACAATAAATTGTATGAAGTTTTGAAATTGATTTGGTTAGGTACAAACAACAAACAAAAATACTTTATTGTGCACCAGGTCATAAAAATTACAAAATCAAATATATAAAAGAAACAGATACAGTTGAGCACAACAGGCGGTCTTATCGCTAAGACAGCGATCTCTTCCAGACAACCTGGTGGTCACGGAAAAACAGTGGAAGTATAAGTTAATGGACAAGAGGTGCGTTTATAAAGTTTAAAATACATAAATAAAATACACATATATACATCATTAAATTGAATACATAGGTATTCCATTTTCTTAAGATTATTGAAATATCGGCATCATCCTCTTTACTAACAAGCAGAGCTTTGCAAAGTTATTTCATTCATTTCATTTTCAACATACGTTATTACTTATTTCATGCATAATATTTGTAATGACTTACATAAATATTTGCATTCAAAATTTCATCCTCTAAACAAATTTTTTGCATCAAAAAGCATCTTCAAGTGTACAAAGATCTATATTACCCCTAAGCAGGATTCAATAGTGCGAATAAAATTGCAATGTACTTATATCGTATCCGAATAAAGTGTCGTAAAACAATGATGGTCATCCAATGTTCAGCGTCAAACACAAAACTACCGTTTATCCTAATCCAATCACCTATATTCTGAGACAATTGGTTTTGGGTTGGAGTACAAGAATCACGCACGAGCGATTTACAATTATTATTATTCACATAAAGATGATGAAGATAAGAAACATTTTCTTTGAATTATATAATACTAGCTGTGTTTTACACGCATTGCTCCGCTCCTGGTCTTAGCGTGATTATAGTGATAAATGGTGAAATAATTTTTTAAATCTGATCCGTCCGTGGTTCCCGAGATTAGCGCGTTCGAGCAAACAAGAAGCAAACAAACAAACTTTTGATCTTTATAATATTATTAGTATAGATAGAGCAGATTTAAACAGCAATCAAACAGATCCATCAAGTAGTCTTGGTATTTATACTATTTATTATCCTAAAGGTAATTTTTCAAGTCCATACTTAAATCTTAGGACATCTCCAAAATGCGTGCTTAAATTAGCTTAATATTAACCATTTTTCAACTGGCGTTAACAGTTCGGAATAATTCCTGAAAAATTAGAAAATGCGACTACTAATATCAAGTAGATAATAGATATAAAATATAGAATCATAGAATCGCTGCAGCCTATACCCTACACCATTGTCCCAGCCGATTGTCTTAACCCAAACAGCATCTAAAAATGCATCAGATAGCCAAACGGACGGTTATGTCTCATAAAATGTTGGGAAGTCCCGATAAGCTGTAAGGTCAGATGGTGAGTTAAATGGGACCTTAAATGGAATTCCTGGACATAAAATTGTACTTGAATTGGTATAGGAAAGTGCGTCCTTGTGCAGAATTGTTTTGTTATAGAAATGTTGTGATGGTGTCGGTATGTGAAATTGTCACGATGTATTTAGTTTTACATCATTGTTTCAGATCAAGATAATAATTATACCTAATAGTTATGGTTGCTATTCAAGCTCTTTTATAGTATTGAATTTTGGCAATAAGAAGTCATAATTCCCTGGGGCTATTTTTGTTTTGGTATATAGCACTTTAAGCAGAAATGTCATGTTGCAAATATTCTTCTTGATTTTCTGACTTTATTTTTGTTCTCTTAATATCAACTAGGTTTTAATGTTCTGTTAATTACTTGTATTAAAGTGGAGTCTAGATAGATTTAATTGATTTCAATCCTATGAAAAGCTAGTATTTTTGTTATTATGAAAATTATATAACACAAACGATGTAAAAATAGTTTGATTCTTTTATTTATCTTCTACATTTTGGCTATGGGTGCATAACAAAACTTCATCGATCAGATATCGCAAGTATAATTTATTAAAATCGCTATCAATAAAATAAAAAGCACCTGATATACCCTGAGATATACCGCATCCAATAAAACACACATTTCTATTCATTATGTGGGGACGGGTCTCGTAAACCCGGCCCTGGGTCAGTCGATCGGCAAATTATGCAAAGTGTCCGGTCATTACTGACATCTACCGCTCTATCTTAGCAAATGTACTGCGGTTTAAACGTTTTGATACTTTACGATTTTTTATAAGATTTTGCTCGGTGTGAGTATTGGAATGTAAGGAAGTCGTTCGCAAATTTATGGAAAGTATACATTTTATTTGTAAAAAATAGACACGGCGAGAATAATTTTTTGACCAAATTTGTCAGTGTTACTTAAGTTATTTTAATTAATTTATAGCCACACAAAAATTATTGATAGGGTAGACTGGGTACAGAAGTGACAATTTTAGTTTGTCCGCCTATATTTTTTAAATTATGCTAATAATCTGAACAAAAACTGTGTTATAATGTAGTTTATTCATTGGTTAACGACTTAATGTTAAAACTTTAGGCCTAAATCAAATAGTTAAATTATGAAAAATATTTATTTAAACAAAGGAAGATTGTCACAATCGACCACATCCCAGGGGCGGTTGTGACAGTACTGGGGGTCAATAGTGACAGTATGAAAATTATGTGAAATGATTACTCAAGAGGATAGAAATGCTCTAAATGATCACGAAATACTTTTTCATGACTTTACTTATTACTTACATTACAAGAAATATTCATTTTTTATAATATGACTCATTTAACAAAAAATACTTTCCTTACAAAAGTGATAAAATCTGGTAACAGTTTAATCTTTCACAACTTTCATGGCACTATAGTATCTTTAGATATATTATCAGTCTCCATTAATTTTATAACTTTCTATAATAGTCTTCATTAAAAAATAAGTAAAAATTACAATACTTATCAAAGAAATGTCAATCACATTCATAATCACAATAAAACTTATGTTTGTAGGAACTCTACTTTACTTTGAAACAAAACTCCAAACGTAATAAAAGTGCTCATCTATCAAATAAAAAATAAAAATATTCTCATGGTATCTTTCAAACAAAAAAAAAAAAGAAAAATATTCTCTTAGTAAAGTAGTAGCTATGCGAAAGTCTATCAAAATAAGTAATAATCTGCAGCACTGCGCAAAGAAGTCCTGCGTTTTACTTCATCATACGCATCTTCGTACTGCGACACGGTACACGGTACACTCTTTGAGTTTTTCTGATGCGATTTCTAGGCATCTAAAACAAAAACAACAGATTTTACTTATGTCACAACCGTAACCGGTTAAAGTGTCACAACCGTAACCAGAGACTGTTTTTATAAAAATACAATCACCACGCCAAGACAAAATAACCTACAATAAATGTAATTATTGATATTAAACTGCTAATATGTGACTTATATCGATGAATAACACTCAATACCCTATCAGCATAGATATTACAGTAATTTGGAAATGAAAATGAACGAAAAAACTTACTTTTTGGCGGTTAAAATCAAAATGGGCTTCTGCTCACGTACTCACTGCGCGGAAAATGATGCAACCCTGTGAAACAGGTTGAGACGAGCAAGCCGCTCCTCTTTCCCCTTGCATGACCTCTGCTATTCCCTATATTTTCGAAAATATGACGACTGTCACTACCGGGACCTGGCACAACCGTACCCAGTCTACCCTACTCTCAGGGTTAGAACAAAAAATCATAGCTTATTTATATGTCTACTAAATACAATTTATGTTCATTGTCATAAAAACCAATATCTGTAATGACTATACACACTTTATACTTTGCACATGATATTATTTTTCTAAAATAACACTTTCAATCAAGTATCAAAACATTTCCTCTGCAAACAGTAGTTCTCGCCACGTGCGGGTTACTGCGGTCACTATTGAGGGTAGTTTTATTAAGAATTACAATTATTTATTTACGCAGACTGATCCGAATGTATCTGTATGGTAATACGCGTTATTTGTTAGGGCGAACGCAATATTTATTCCATTCTTATGTTTATCTATGGTCAAAAGGGCGGGAAAATTGACAGCTGACATATTGGAAAAGATTCGTGTGTTATCTATATCGATGATTTATTGTTTATCGTAATATAACGTAGACAGAGAATCCAATAGACACCGGCAATGCGTGTCGCAGAAAGAGATAAAAAAGAAAACGTCACAATATTTAGGGTTACCGTGTGAGGGAAAATTTACCCCGCAATTTGTAAGTTACAAATCTCTAAATATCATTATTCACATAACATAAGTGGATAATAATGAGATATCCACATTACATACTTACATGTTTATACTAATATTATAAAGAGGAAATGTTTGTAATTATGTATGTATGTATGTATGGTTTTCACGCATAAACTACTGGACCGATTTCAAAAATTCTTTCACCATTAGAAAGCTGCATCTTCACTGAGCAACAAAGGCTATATTGCATTTTCAAAAAAATTAGAGATCCTTACCAAAAATGCAATAATGTATCCTTAATAAAAATTCTGTCATCGCGTGCGCTGCGGAATCTATTGAAAATAGAACAAATAAATGTTCTACGGTATTATAGTATGGACCAATATCTACAAGAAAGTCCGCGATATTCCATTCAAAAGATATAACGAATTTTTAAAAGTGTCAATTTACTGAAAATAGTAGGTATACTGTTTAATACAATGAGGAGGCGTAGTACGGGACGGGGTGAAGGTGAGGAGGGAAGGGATATTCGCAGGAACTACTTTGATTCTGATTTGAAGAATTCTTTCAGTGTTAGATAGCCCATTGATCGAGGAAGGCTATAGTAGGCTATATTGTACCATAACACTTAGAGTTTAGACCAACAGGAGTGGAGCCACGCGGGTGAAACCGCGGAGCGCAGCTAGTATATAATAAACATATTACTTTTAGATGGGTAATACATATTATGTATATACACATAGGTATATATGTATTATATACTTAATATGTATATATATCATTATCATAATCCCATATGAAAATGTGTATGTAATGATAATGTAGATGAAAACTCGATTGTTTATTATTTTTTATAAAATATAATAAAAAAAATAAAAGAATGTTTATTTTCGTAAGTATTAACAGATACACACGTTAATTATATTGACCGACCCGCGAAGGCGCAAAAAAAAAAAACGAAATTTACTTAATAATAATTTATTGTAATAAAAAAATTACATTTAAATTATCTCTAACTTAATTAACTACGTCCCTCCGATTCAATGTTGGAACCAAGAGTGTCCATTGTCTTAGGCGGGGCAGCGTCGCGGTGGTGGTGATTGCCGTAATACTTTCTAACCTTCGGTTTTGGTTTCCAATCTGTTCATCCTGTAGCTACAATCCAAATTTGTCGTAAATTATCCGGTTCAGGAAAACTGGAACAAGCCATTGAATATTTCAGATATTTAATTAAATACACACTGCAGAATATATATTATTATTTCCCATAATAGTGGGTAACAATTTGTAGAAAAGTTGGCAACACAAAATTTTTTAGGTTAAAATTTATAATTGTTATTTTTGTGGTTTTTAAACAATGTATTCAAGTCAACAGCACGTGATACACAATATATTAACACGCTGAAATATCATGAAGGCCTATAAACTGATAAAGAGTTGTATACTTACGAGTGAAAAGACAATCCAGGCATTTTCGTTCCACTATCACTTTTACACCCTTTAACGCTACACCGCACCATGGTATTATTTTATAAGGTATTAACAGTAAGTCTAAATCATTCAAAACCAAACATACCATGAATTACGTAACTTAGAACATGTAAAAACTATATTTTTATGGAAGACGATAGCTAGCTGTCAAACTTTGTTTATCAAAGTAGGTTGCTATTCTTGAAAAAAGTGGCACGCTGCGTGAAACAAAAAATTTTATCGTTCTCTCTCATTTCTTTACACAACACCGGCATAAGTTGCTCTTTTTCTTGTGTGAATGCGACATAAGATATCAATTTGTCTATTGGTTTCTCTGTCTACGTAATATAAGGAAATTTGACAGAATCCTCCTCGTTCGGTTCGTCCGGAGTTGCCACTTAAAAAAAGAAAAATATAAGAATATAATTCAAGAATGCAATAAAGTTAAAGTTAGTAAGAAAATTTGAGTTTATTTTGGGTGATCATTAATTTTAAAATTTACCATCCTGGTTTGTTTATTTTTGAAGTATGATACTACGATCAAGTAGATAATATTATTAACATGATATTACTTATGTAAAATCTTGAAATATTTCTTCAACATTAATCAAATATTTCCAATAATCTTATAAAAGCAAACAACCTTGTTAGATCAGCTAACGATATTATGCAAATCGAATTATTATTCATACTGTTTTTCAAAAGGGTGTTTCTGTACCCTAATCTTACACTTCCAATCACAAACTTACAGACTGCGTTCCGCACACATCGAATCTATTATTTTAAACCTTATTCCATAGAAAATTGAGTTCATTTTGTTTCTATCTTGTATTAAAAGCGCAAGCAAATTTGTTATTAGTAATGATATTCGCTCATAGATGGCGCTAGCGGCGATGCAAATTTTCTAGTAGCTTCCATTGATAAAAAATTGGGGATTCGGGAAATCTGATTGGGAAAACAGCTGTAAGTTATTCCAAGATATTATAATGTAATAAGATTAAGGTGTTCCCGTTATTATTTCATAATGTCTGTTTGATGGGCGGGTGATTTTGTTTGCAATGGCGCGAGATAATTAAATAACGCGTGACGTATTATGTTTTTAAATTAGTTTTTCTTTTTTTTATTCTTTAGCTTAAATCTGTTTCCTTATATTTGATTATTATAATTTATGGTACAATACCTTTTTTCAGTTTAGTATAATAATATTATTTATTGTGCTGTTTATAATTCTAAATCAAAATAATCAAAAGTACCTAAGTACTGAAATGAATAATTTAACTATGCATATAATATTGTATTCTATATTATCCACATATATTAAGAAATATAATTATCTTTCCCATATCCCAATAAGCATCCCATTTCCTAGCTATGATTTTATGAATCGTAAGACGAGTCTCTCCCACGACCTCGTATTCAATGTGACCTCAAACAATTCCTGTATATTATATTTCTAGAAGATTCAGTACCTATTAAACTATTTTTTATAAATAAGTAACACTTAAAAGTTACTAATGTCAGTAATTATGATTAAAATTTTTCATGTAATAAACACTGGAAAAATAAAATGTTGCTCAAAAATATACTAAAAATGTTACTGAAATTAGTCACTTTTAAATGTCTAAAAGGATTGAATTTAAAATTATCAATTTTCACTCATCTTATGTTTAGTTAAGTTGGTTGCTTCACAATTAATTCTTAATTTAGAAACTTATTGCTTACGAACTAAACTTAAAAAAAAAATCTTTGACAGAACAAATTTTCAATGCGAAATAAATAAGTTTCAAACCTTTGGTGTTTAACAGTTGTTAAATAGGTAGGTTCGGAGTGCACAATACGTTAATATTAAATGATTAAGTAGTTGGGGTTAGTGCGTGCAATATCGGCGGATATAAATCATTGCGATGCTCTTGAGCTATGGATATTGTTGCTTTTAAGTGGCAAATTGGAATTTATATTTAAATTAAATGAGAATAATGAGATATTCTTTAAGCCGTCGTTTTGAAAATATATGTAGTAGACAACGACCTAAATTAATGACTTCAAATATTTTTTATTATTCTAAGTGAATAGCACTCACTTTTTTATTTTAAAAACATGACCATGCATGGTTAAAGTTTTTCAAACATAAATTGATTTAACTATTAAATAATAACTATCGAAACGAAAACTAACAAAACGCCCGTTATTCATTAATTACGCTTTCAATTGATGAAAAACATTCAAACTCGATTTAATAGCGTTAATCCATTAACACATACGAAACAAACTTTCTTCATTAATTAATAATTACCGTAGTATTAAAAAATAAGTTAAATATGAAATATTAATAAGTATGTTAGAGGCGACGGTCACTACACGAAGCCGAAAGCAAAAATATAATCTAGTTGGAATTGCGCGCCGCCTCCATTGTACTGCATATTGCGTACGTCTTACTTCTGTTGTGATTTATATTGTTTCAATTTTCACAACGAAATACCGAAGCTTGTTTAAGATATTGTATTATAACTTTGTCTATGAACAAGTATTGTTAACTTACAAATCCAAAAAGCTATTTGTTGAAACAATAGGTTATTTTTTATGAGTAGTTTGAGGCATACAAGTAAAATAACGTATTTGTTGTAATTTTTATTCAATGGTTGTATTAATACAAGAATAGAAAAGAAATTGTGGATAGCAAAGTAACAAAAATAAAAATATTGCTAAATAGCTATCTAGGTCACTAAAGTATGTTGTATCAGCTCTAATAGGTAACAAGTTTAACGTTGAAAAAAAAAACAGTAGTATTAAAAGAACTTATAATGGAAACCCATTAGTCCCATTACCATTAGTAATTTTTATAGCTCCTGAAAAAATGTAGATAACGGTTAAAGCAAACCTTTCTAATCGAGGTTTGTTCACATCCAATTATTTCAGTAGGTTTATCTATAAAACGATTACATATTTTCTAAATGATCCTTTTTTATTGGTTGTTTAAGTATCTATTTACATTGTCATTTTAATATGTGTAGACAAGTGCACACCGCCATCTATTGGTGTAAAGATGAACTACACATGACAGCGGCTCAGTTTAGTTCCGCTACTACGAAAGAGATGGCGCCAGCGTCGGCAATGTACGAAAATATTTCTTATGTTCCCTTAGATTATGTTCCTATGTAGAAAAGTTTTGATTTCTATTAATGTTTTTAATTAAATTGTTTCAGATACTTTGCACAAGAGAACTGGTAAACGACTTTATTTATTAAATTACATTTATTTTTATATAAATTTCTTACAATTTTTGCACTTAGATTTTACCAATATTTTATTAAAATACACCTAAATTATAATATTACGATGGTAGATTATAAATTAAAATTTTCCCTTCACTTTGGTTTGTTATTTCGAGGTTTGCTTTTATACAACGGGCAGTTAACTTGAAGTTTACGGACCTGTAAGATTTAACCCTCTAATACTGTAAGCACTTTTAATTCTCAAGACAGTGCTCATTTAATGGAAGGCTTGCCACTTAACGGACCTTGAAACAAATACTTTTATGTTAAATTAAGTATAATTGTAAGATGCGCTCTTTCGTAGCATTTAAACGTTTTATAAATTCGAGAGCGTTTTTATATGTGCCGTGAATGTTTTTATTTTCTGTTTTTTTACCTTGTTGCAAATACAATGAAAGCAAATCCATAATATAAATTGAAATTAAGATCCTGTTTCCATTTAATTTTTATACCTATTATCTGCTCCGATTTCGTCCGAGTAGAAAATATATTTTATGACATATTATAATTACTATATTAAAATATGGAACACACATTTTAATATAGACGTCTAGCAATACATTGTTGAAAACTACATTTAATTTTACTCAATTTTTTTTTTTGATAGAACTCAAAAATACGAACTCATTGCTGAAATAAAGTCATAATCTTTAATTTTCTATAAACTTTTTAAAATATCACAATCTTTAAGATAATTTGGTGAACTTAAAAAACACAGATACCGTTAAGACAAATTACGTTTTCCGTTCAACACAAATAAATTGACATCTTTGATCCCAATTTATGCAGTAGCAATCCCACCCCCCGCGATATTGACAGGGTTAATAATAATGGATAGACACATTGGTCGAGGGGCTTAATAGACCGCGTGTTATGATTTAAGGATCAGCTATATCGACAGCGTTGAAAGTGTTAAGTTTTGTTAAAATATGTTTTAGTAAGAAATAATGTATGGTATTAAGCTTTTTTCTTTATTCAAAATAGGATAGTTAGACTGTATGTAAAGCGATTTTTTCTATTATATTCGATATTGATTCAGATTTAAATACGATAGAAAATTCATAAATAGGTACTGCCTTGAGCAAAATTACTAAAGTAGGTAATACGCAATGTAATGCATTGTAATATGCATTATTATAAACCTCTTTTTACGTTGTTCATCTCATATTATTTTGTTCCTCTAACCAATAAAAAAACATTGAAAAGCACAAAGAACTTTCATATTTTTCACAAATGCTCCCAAGAACAACGGCAACCTTTTTTTATTAGGTATTAGGTAATTTATTTCTAATTCTAAATCTATAAAAAGAATAATACCCAATCCTGTATTCCTAATCATTAAATAATATAAAAATAAATAAATTATTATCTCATTAAAGTATAAAGTTTGAAACCTCGTACGCGTGTTCAGGCATCTATCTTGCGACTCGGAGCCAATTTAAATGCAAATGCAGGCATCTAGAAGCATACCTGAGTAGATTTTAATATTTCAACTTATATTAGACGCTCCTGGAGAACTTTATTAGTGCTAATAGCTAGATAAATGTTGAATATTCACGTTTTATTATAGCATGTATTTATGTTATAACTGCGTGTTTTGATGTACCTATTGGAAAATTTAAGTTCGTATTTTTTTAAGGTTAAGTCTTAGGATTTTTAATTTATTGAAGATTTTTGGTTATCTAAGAAATGTGATGAAGTAGGTAAGACATAGGTATATTATTTATGAAGAAAAACATAACAATACAATTCATAGTTATTTTATAATGCCTATGCTTATAAGTAAATTCAATTACCAATAGACTGCAGACTGACTATCTACTGTAAGTTGTAACACACTCTTGTTGTTATTGATCGAAAATTTATAAGATTGTATGCGAAAGATAAGTATCTACATATAAGATACTGTACTTTAATATTAATGAATGCTTTTCTCAAAACTAATTTAGCTTAAAGAAATAGCTAATTGCTATAGTTACGGTAAGATTTAAGTTTCACGAAGCATAAAGATGAATGACATTTAATTTTCCGAGACTAAAATGTAGCCTGTAGGTGCTAAATTAGAGTTAAAATCTAAATGGTTTAATTGAGCACGATATTTTTTTATACCAACGCAAAAAAAATAATTATGAGGAATTATAATGTAACGATTCTTTCCGCAAAAAACTGTGAGAAGTTGCTAATATTATAAAGAGGAAAGGTTTGTAATTATGTATGTATGTATGGTTTTCACGCATAAACTACTGGACCGATTTCAAAAATTCTTTCACCATTAGAAAGCTGCATCTTCACTGAGCAACATAGGCTAGGATTTATCCCGGAAATCCCACGGGAACGGGAACTATGCGGGTTTTTCTTTGAAAACGCGGGCGAGGCCGCAGGCGGAAAGCTAGTAATCGATATTTTTCTCATAAAATTCGTGTATTACAAACCAAACTGCGTTCTAAACAATAAATCAAATTAAAGTCCTTAAGTATAAAGGATTTTTCTCAGGACCAAAACAAATTCGGAGATTTTGAGTTCATTTCAGTCTATTTGTTCGGATGCCGAGAGGGCGAAAACACATTAGTTTAAATTTAAAAAATGTCATTTCGTTAAAGTATATAGGGGTTGTTTTCGTATCGGTTTTTGGTCGCAATTGATCGATCGTATTGGAAATTTGAAAATTTAGTTTTATAGGTTATTTAGAAGCTATTATTTTATAATTATTGACAAATAAATATTTTATGTGCGGAGAAATAGACGTGATAACTTTTTGATCGACTTGTTCAATTCTTAGGGGTATTATTATAACTCCACATTGCGATACAAATAGTCCGTCGAATTTTTAAAAATAGTGTCTATTTTATTTCTATGGATCAAAATTAGTAGATAAACTTTTAGATTATCATCACGTCTTAAAAAATAATTATGACAGGCTAAAAATAAATTTCAGATAAAATTTTTGTTTGTTTTTAAATTGTCGATAAATAGCTGGTATAAGAGACCAAAGCCTCATTACATAATATTATTACCTATATGTTTAAAATAAAAAAAATCCTAGGTACCTATTGAAGCGTGTACAAACGACACTAATAAATAAGGCCGAGTGCAGCCAGGTGCGTAATTCGCGAACACTCCGGGGAGTGTGTACGCGCCCTTATGCTTGCGGAAAAAGGATTGCCCGTTTTATTATTTTTATTAGCTATCTCTTGTTCTCAATTGCTTTGTACAGGGTGTGGGAGCTGAAATTACCTATTATTAAAAATGTTAGTGATTGGATACATTTTGGTGATTTTATATTTTATAAAAATAAATTTTGGTACAGAAAATAATAAAAATCTTTAAGTTTTACCCTTTCAAACAAGTTAATATTTTCTATTGACTTGTTTTTTTTAATTTATTTATTCGCGTAATAGCAAATAGCTGTTATGCTCAATAAAGTACATAATGATTACATTTACTTAAATGAAGAAGTAAAATGATAAAACTATCATAAAAACAATTTTATTATGAGCCGACACGTGCCTAAATTAATACGTTAAAAATAAAAAAAATAAATTACAATTCCAAACTTTCACTCATAAACGTTACCCAACAAATTTTAAACACCCCGTATAAAGCTGAACACTACAAAAATATGTAAAACGAAGCACCTTGCGTACAAAAATTGTTACCCGTGTAATGACAGTTTAAAGCCCACGATCCGCGCCATTTGCCAGCCGTATTGTTTAAATACGCGACCAATTTAAGAAGACCTCCCGGTACAATGCGGCTGAAAAACGTTAAAACTTTTTAAAGTGTGTTGGTTACGTCAATCGGGATTTATAAAAACGTTTTGATAAAATATGTAAATGTGAATTAATTAAGAAAAAATAGATCAATTGAATTATTAAACTTTAAAATGTAGGTATCTAAATGAATTCTTTGAAAACTTTATAATTTTGAGTAAATTTCGTTATCTGTACTTAAACTGCAAACTTCGACCTATTCTGATGTATTAGCGCAACAGAATTTTGAATAAAATAAAGTCTAGAATAAAAATATTTTCACCATACATTTATGTCGTAAAGTAAATGCACAAGTAAACTCGGAGTTCATTTTACACTGGTTGCTGTAATGTCGCGCCTTATTGTCTATTGCACTGGAATCATAGACACGAATTTTTATTATCTGTGGGGGCGTTTTAAAGTAACTCGCTCAAGGGTTGTTACAAGGGGTGTGCTATCTTCTAATGTTTTTTGATTAGTTTAAGCGTTTTTATCTCTTGGATACGATGTACTTCTTTAAATGTCTCTAAATTGTGGTTGGAATTTTTATTGCGTATTTTTATTTGTTCTGTGCCGAATGATAAAAATTTAAAAAACGTATGACACTGTTTTATATTTTAATCAGGAGAATTTTGATGGTTGTGAAAAAGTTGTTTATTATCTCAGTATTTAAAATTATTACCTAAAATAATTACATAATTACCTTAAAATAATTACCTACCTTATCAAAATGTGGCTACTTCTTTAAAAAATGTTAAAATATTAAATTACCATGCCAGGATGTGTTCGCAGTAATTTTCAATTTGACAGCCACTAATTGGAATTTTTTTACATACCTTCTCGTATAATATGTATCTACATAAATAAAAATTGTTTATCAATATAGACATCAAGAATATATTTATAGTTCTATATATACCTACACTATATCTACAATCTAACAGCTAAGGTGTAATAAATTGTTGCCCAACTGTTGGCAGGAAACGGTAGTCGATATAATTCCTGACTAGAATTAATAACCCTGTCACCAAGTTAGCCAAGTGTACATAGTAATTACATTTCACATATTTTGTTAGAGGCGATTGTTTCCTTTGATTATATTAGTAGTGACGTAATAGTTTCTTATTACAATTTGCTTGCATTTAGGTTGTTTTTTATATGATAAAAATACAATTAACTTAAATACTTGTATGATTTTTGATAAGATAAAGATTCCTGTCCCTATTTAACCTCCGTAAACTTTTATTTTCATTAAAAAAATGTCTTTGCCCTTTCAGAACTTTCGTCGATTTCGATATCAATCCGTTCATAGCTTAAGACATTAATATTATATATAGCCGTTTTTTGATTTTACAAAAAAAATCATTAAAACATAAACAATGTTAACACAGTAGCATTAATCGAGTCAGCTAATAAAAAAAACACAAACAAATAGAAGACAACTCCCAGTGGTAACGAAATTTCCATACTTGTAATCTTCGACTTGAAGACAAATAAAGCAGAATAAAATATGTAAATTGTATACAGCGAAAAAGTGGAAAACCCTCTGAGGTGCTCTAAGTGGCTACAAGTGCCAAGTGGCTCAAAGAAAAATCACGGCAGATGAATTTTTTACAACATTTTCTTTGCGGGATGTTTTAATGTTTATTTATGTGAGGGGTTAATATTAATGGCTATTGGAGATACCGGTTTGTTTGATTTATCGCGACTTTTGGATTAGGTGCGTTTTCGAGGATCTTGTATGTTTTTTTAATGTTTCGTTCGAAAACAAATTGCGAGTGTGAAACTTGTCGTTCTTGAAGATTTGTGGTTGGCGCGTCGTGAGATATGTAGATTGTTGATGATATTTTTTATATCAATGAAATATCCCCAAAAAGATGCAATTATAACGTTCACACATTTATTGAAGTACGATCAAAGTATTTAAAATATGAATTTAACAAACTCTTAGCGGCAAAACAGTTTTTCATCTAATATACTATACTTACTCCTTAAGTCTTAACCTTGAATGCAAAATATATTTTCTAAGCAAATCGGCTTATTTTCCAGACAAAACCACTGCGTCCACCTAGTATCAAATATGTCCAAAAATATTCATAGTTCGGATTACACAAATCTCTGTCCATCAGGCGGCTTGACGTTCTATCGCAAAAAATCTGACAAGACAAATGACAGCTGCTACGAACGACCAGCCTACGTTGACCCGTCATGACCAGAATCGTAATAACAATTATTATGAACGTGTATAATATGAGGGGTCTAGTTATAATGGTCGGTGGGCTTCTTAAAAGGGGAGTTTGACAAACGATTGCACTATCGTATAGTTAATAAATGTTAATTCTCCACGATTCTATATGGGATAAAATGGAAGAAAATAAGTGGATAACAAATCGTTTATTGTTTAATATATTAATTTGCTCTAACAGCGTAAATTCGACCCCTACATAATGCAATTCTGCGCACTGAAAAAAGTTTAATGTCATTTTTCTTTCCAATATTAAACAGACAATGTCAGGATCTAAAACTAGTATTCAAATAAATGTTTCACACACTCTAAAAAGACATAACAGCGGAGGTTTGTCCATATAAAGGAGTGTCATAGAAGAGCCCCATTATGTTCAACTTTATGGCTATTTTCACAGTAACGTAGTCGGTCAGAAGTCAGAACGCACCTTATGCATATTTTATTACACTCGATAAAATAAATAGTCTGATTAATAAGCTGGGCATGTTTCGCTACTGGCGGAGCACTCTGTATGGCCGGCGTGTCCTATTTCTGAAATATGCAGTAACGGTTTACGCGCGTGATCGAGGTACCATTTGTATTTTGACATTCGGAGAAATTCGGCCGCGGATGTTGACCAATCGAACACCGCGCTGCGCCATTTGCATCGTTTCTCTTTTTAAATATTTAAATTGTATGGAATTTGATGTTATTCTCTCTGACTGTACACTTATCAATGTTGCGATATGATGCCGCTAGATGGCGCTACTATCTAGCTAGATCGCGCTATTGAAGTTTTTTCCGCGAGGGTACATAATAATTTTTGAGTGCCGTTCGAGTTAACTTTGCGCAGAGGCAATATCGTAACCAATGAGGTTAATCCGAGGTGCGATTATTGCTAGTTGAAAACTTTACCAATACCCCGCCGTGTGGACGTGAAATACCGTCCGCTATGGCAATTTTTGAACGGCCGTTGAAGCCTTATTAAACTGCAAAACATCTCTTCAATTACAATTTACATCATCAACAAAGATTGGAATATGGATAATGATAGATGATAGATTACTAAAAGGTCATTGTGCTATTATCAAGAATCCAAAATAATTGAGATGAGACTAATGCCCCGGAAAATAATACCACAAACCCTGCACAAAATCAAATTATACAGATGGCAAAGTGTGTTTGATATAAATAATTATCTGTATATTTACAAATACCAAATAAATATTATGTTGGTTCAGTGGCTTCCATTTAAACCTTGATAACAAAAATAATGTGACGAATTAAAATTAAATTAATACAAGATTAAATCAAAATCGAAGAATGAAGATGCTTAAAAAGTAATCTTAAATTACTATCGATTCGTATAGAACAATATAACAAAAATGTATAAATAACAACAAAGTACTGTCGATTTGTCAAGCCCTACATAATATCGGATATGTTAGCCCTGTGTTAGGGTTGGATGAAAAACGACAAGTTAGAAATTAACTTTCCTCTGTGAATAATGACTTCAGTCTGTTTGTTTACTACACTATTAGCACTAATGTTATTTTTATCAATATGTTTAATAGTTGCTAGTATAAAATAAGAATTTATTTTAGGTCAGTCAATTTTTTTTAAACGCGAAGAAAATTGCGTTTTTTGGCAATCGTTTTAAATTATTTCTGAATTCTTAATGTATTTTTTCTTTTTTATAGACTCGTTATAGATCTAACTTGAATAAAGTAAACCGCTTAATTCTGTTAAAATATTATCTTATATCAATTTTTAAGATTAAAGAAAATTAAAACATTAATAAATTATATTATAAAACATAATATTAATTTATATTAATTAGGTAGATAACTTAGGTAGATAAGTATTTATTTATTTATCATTATTTTAGAAAATGACAAGAATAAAAACTCCTTGGTATACATTTCTCTCATGCTTTCAGATTTTGATATCATACCAAGATCCAAATTTACGCTTTAAAAAAATAATTTATAGCAAATATGTAGAAAACCAACACAGATATAATCTATGTCTATTTGCGGATAAAATATGACTTAATCGTAACGATCGTGAGTCGACCTAACTTTTATAGCCCTTGAAAAAAGTGTTGTAAATCATAGACAAAGGTTTGGGATGTTTATTGCCAATTTGTTATTTTTTCTTTAGTGATTATCTGTGCTATTTTGACAGGAGTAGCGTTATATTAATTTATGGTTTGGGAAATTAATCACGTATTGTTGGAAAGCGGTTTTTTGAGAATTATATTTTATGTCTTGTACAAAATATATTTTCGTCAAGGATATAATATTGAATGTATATTCATAACATAAAACTATTTTTCACATAAACATTTTAATAGTGCGAAAAAATTAACAAAATAAATTTTGTATTAATTTTTTCGCACTATACGAACGTGTAAGAAACCTACTAACTGAACTTTATGTAGGTAAGGCATTGTAAAGATGGCATATAATATTAATGTTAATAATTATTAATTATGTTAATTAGAACGATAAAGAAAAAATGTAATCCATAGAATACAACTATGAATATACGCGTCCAAAAACATTAATAGCGGCAATCTCGCATCGGAATCAAAACAAAAATTTTATTGCGACCAACAAAAACAAGCAATATAAATAAATAACACAAAACAAACGCCAACGATTAAGCTATAAAATGGCTACTGTTTTTTGACACTAGAACCTTTCTACGAACGCATAAAACTACACGACGATTTGTTTAAATTGCATTAACAAGAAAAAGGGCTTAATAAAGTAATAAAATCCCGAACGCCCGGGGCGGTTTATAATTTCGCTATTAATATTCAATATTACCCCAAAACTTGGTACTTCAAAGAAAAATAAGATGACAATCTACGTGTATCTCTTTACCTTGTTCCTAGTAACTGTGCGTGTGTGGGTAGATATATTGTGTACCTATAGCTAATGTGAGTGTGTGTGTGCACACGTGTCAACGTAGGTGACTTATCCTTTATAGGTGTTTAAATCTATAAATATTATATTCTAAGTAGGTACTTTTATAAAATTTAAATATCAGTTGAAGAAATAATTTGCTCTGTTCGGCTAAAATTTCCAAACTGAAGATACTGAAAGATACATAGATGTCCTGTATTTTTATCTGGACTATAGAATATTAGTATTCTGTTTATCGTGGTGTTTTTAACAATTAACGAGTTTTCAGGAGAATTTTACGGTGAAACATATGAATAAACTACAATACAATGTAATTACATTTATCCAAAAAATTTCCCGATTGATATATTTGATCATCGAATAAACATATTCAAAGAACATGTTTGTCAAATAGTGAAATGATGTCCTAGTTGTGTAATTTTGTAATTTTGTAATTTTTTTATTATTGTATAAGAAACCATTATTTTAATAGTCTTTCTTTTATATCTAATATTTAATTATTGAATTTTTAATTATGAATTTATTGTAACACGCTTTAAATAACTGTAAGCTGTATCTCATTGTAGTATAGTAATTGTACACATTTTGTTGGGTTGCGATCTGCTCCCGAAATTGATATGTCGCCTATGGTTCCGGCAAGATCGTAACCTGTTATGTGTATTTAATTTAAATAAATAAATAAATATCTCTGAGTAAATACACTTAGGTAACTTAAAAGAGTCATCTTCAACAAAACTACAAAAACAATAAGGGCAAAAAACTGGGACAATAAAGACAATTTCCTTCATAAAGTATACTAAGTCCAAAAGTAGGTACATTTTCCATCAGATAACGTGTTATGAGGAGTGTGGGTTCATGAATGAAGATGGTTGATAAGGTTTCATTGCGTCAGAACATCCGTAGGTGTTGGTGTGGAGGCGGTTAATTGGAGCAATAGCGTGGTATTACCAAAATACTGGAATTATTGCAGTACCTACCTAACTATTTATGTTTGTTTATCTGTAAACAAGTAACTTAACAAAACTTGGCTTTGGACTTAGATATGTCCAAGTAGTAGTGTAGGTCTAAGGCGATGAAAGAGGTGTTTCTTCAATATAAAAAGAACTGAAAAAAGGTATAGAAAAATAAAATTAAAGATACAGATTTCTTATCTTGCACAAAATTTACATGAGAATTATCAACGAGTATTATCCATAGGAATTCTCACGTAAAATGAAGAATTATCTATTAGTCTTGTTATTTTATTCAGATGCTCTGAGTGCTTCGAACAATATAAAAACTATACTACTAAGTATGTTATTAGTAATACCAATACCAAAACGATATTTAACAAATGACAATGGATATTTAATAAAACTAAGATCTTCTTTACACTACGAAATATAAAAACATAATTTTCATCATCACAGTCGCTTCCACACCGTCTAGCGACTAGCAGATTCCAGTAAGGCCAGGTACACACCTGAGATTTTTGACGGCTGATTATCGAGATATCATAATGCGTGTTCGGATTTATGGCGTCGTTAAACAAGCTGGCCCACACCGCAATGGACTGTTGACACACGGGCGCCTACGCGGTATTCTGTTGTGTTGGTTTGTGTGGACACGCCTTTATAAGGCTTATAGAGCTAAATTATTAAGAAAACGTGGTGTAGGTCACATTGTAGTTTCTATGATGTATGATAGGTTATATGATGATGATGAGATTCGTGTTAACTCATGAGTAGATATCGAGCTAAATAGATATGAAACGTTCGTTTGTATGAGATGTATGTTAACTTAGATAATTGGTGTCTAATTAATATTAAACTTTGTCTATGATCGAGTTGTTATTGATCATCCAGAAGGTAAAAAAACAAATGTTTATAAATAAACTAGGTAGGTACTTAATGTATTGAATGAAGAGTCATTGAGAAAAAATTTCAGACTGAAAAATTACCTGAGACTATTATAAATTATCGGATAAGAAAAGCAACAATTCTTAAGAAATATTCCATCACATCTTTCCAAAATTCTTTCTCAACTGAAATTTAAACCCAGAAATGTCCACTATATTCTTTCCATTTAGAAAAACTACAATAACTGAATAAAAGATGGTAGTTTTTCATCCACACACGGACGAACTATTGAAAACCAATAACTTAAACGTTTTATTACTTAATATTTAACTTGAGGACAGTAGCGTCTGTTCATATTTATTGATTCCTATTAAGATACGATTGAGGTACATTATTGTGTAGTTTTTATTTAGAAAATAATATAACGGTTTGTTTAAACTTTAAATACCGTTTAAAGCAATTTCAAAAAGTAACCATTTGCTTGTATTTTTGTTATATTTACATAAGTACTTATTATGTAAGTTTATTTGGAGAAAATAAAATTTGAAATGACGTAGACTGCAAAGTTAATGTAGACTACCTACACTCTTTATACTACCTAATTATGCTATTAGATTCTTGAAACAAATAAATGAAACCTAACGCTTTCAATTGATAAATTACATTTAAAACAAATAATCAAACAGAATTAGTATACTGGTACAAAAAAAAGCAAAAAAAAAATTAGAACACATCGTTCTAAATTCAAAAATTGTTTGTTCCAAATTCGAAATCTTTAATCTTTTCAACAAGGACTCGCCCCGCGCAAATTAAAAGCGTTATAAATGGCCGCGACACTCGGATGATTAATGCGCCTTGAAATTAAATAAGTGCGATAATGTTATTTTTATCTGCACTTTATTTATAGCGAGGAAGGTTTGTTGTGTTTTATTTATGGACTAGGTGCAAACGAAATATACACAGGTACAAGAAGGCAGGGAAATTAAGTTCTGTTTTACATAAGGCAGAATATGGATTATTCTGTTTTGTAAATGAAAGTAATGATTCAATTGACGTAAAAATATAGGTATTGGTTTTACTATAATTTAATCTATGGGTTTTATTTTCATTTTATATCCCGTATCAAAGAAATATGCATTATGCAGATACAGAAATCCAATATAAACGAGAATTCACAATAAAATTATAAGAAAGATAAATATATTCAAGACAGACCACCTTTTATAAGTAGGTATTTCCATTAATATCGAGAAAGAATCTCCTTGGTGCTGTTAAAAGAATGTAAAATGGCGCCCAAGGGCCTCCTACATCGCGCTTCTGAAATTTGCGAAAGATTTATTTGAATAAATTATTCCACCTGCAATGAAGGGTTGTTTTTACAAATGGCTATGACAATTTTAATAACTTTGTGTTTTGAAATATTATTTTTTTATGCAAGAAACTTCGAGAATATCCATATTTTCTGAATTGTCTGCGACGTATCTATTAATAGAAATTTTATATATGTACCTATCTATACTGTAGTGTATCTATGAAATAGATATATACATTGTCTCACGTACACCAGTGGTGGGGATAGCTCATAGCTGTCATTTGTCAGTCGACGGCCGATGCCGGACTGGAATGGACGTGTTCCCGCACTATTGAGTGTAGTGGTGAGCCAGTGCAATTCTACATCTATACGTACTGTAGTACAGTACAAGTGGCGACGAGGTAAAAGGTCAGTGTTATATAAAGAGTACGCGTGCAATAAAAAGTTTTAAGAAATTTAATAAAATAAAAAAGAGAGAGGGTATGTAGTGTCATATAACATACCAGAATTCATTTTGAAATGTTAAAGACCACAGAATAACTGTTACGTCCGTTGGTTCATATTAAATACAAATGCAATTTCAATCTAATCCGAAATCTTTCACTAGTTAAAATAGAACGACAAAATAAAAATAAAAATCTGTCGAATATTAATCTAGTAATTAGAATACGCGGTTATTTTGGTTTGAATAATTTATTTGAATTTAAGTAATTTATTTTCAAGACATGTGAGCATATTATAATGTAATCAGGAAAGGTTAAACTTCTTGTTATTTTGAGTTAATTATTCGGTATATCTCACATTGAGGAAACCTAGTTTAGTGCAGGCTTCTGTGATAATAGATATTTAATGTACAGTACCTTGTTTAGGTTGTTGGAAAATAATTACTCACTCACTATTTAATTGCGCTTATTTGTTCCACTCGGAAGGAGAAAATATATGTATAAACTTACTATGTACACACCGAATTCATAATACACTTATAAGAAATTAAACAATAAATACTGATAAAACAAATAGACCTGCATTCAAGGAATAATAACGAACGATTTTAAATTTAAACAGAACTAAACTGTATTGAAACATTTTAGAACTACCCGCACATTAATGAATATTTTAGTCGCAGAACGCATACAACGCTTATACCGCGACTCGTTTAAATGCGAATATAAATATGAAAGAAAATATTTAAATATACTTGTTTGAGTAATATATACATAATATGATAAAAAATGCATACACTAAATACTGTGTGTTAGCCACACCTAGTTTTATTATATTATTCAAGTGGCAAACTATTTAAGTGTCTTAACGTTTTCACGACTACTACTTATCGTGAACAGCATCGACCAACCTACATATACTACTGTAAGGATTTATATCTTTAATCAATTTCATTAAAATTAAAAATTAGAAATAAATATTTAAAATGTCGTTAGACTATAAATAGATTAGGTAAATTGATAAATCCATGTTTGTTTAATGCATAAAATTTAGCTACAATATAAATACAAGTGGTAACTTGTAGTAATTGCCAAGATGTGACAAAGTATTTTGGACTCGCAACCGCCATTGTTATAATTTTATATTATAATGACATTACATGTAAATTGGGCGGCTAAGCATGGGACGACCTCCCACAAGATGGACAGACGACCTGGTTCGAGTGGCTGGGAGTCACTGGATGCAGGCCGTCCAGCAGTGGACGTTCCATGGATGAAACGACGACGACGACGTGTAAACTCGTTTGAATTTCATATTCTATTTGAAATGAAAATAGATGGACTTCCATTAAATTGGAGGTATTGACTTCCATTAAATTGGAAGTATGGACTTCCATTAAATTGGAAGTATGGACTTCCTTTGAATAGGAGGTATGGACTTCCTTTGAATAGGAGGTAGGGACTTCCTTT
>CAJQZM010039008.1:69916-81439 GCA_907164665.1 Colias nastes | reverse complement strand
ACTTTTAGAGCAAAAAGTGAAAAAAGTCCAAAATTTTCGCAGTTTATCACGTGGTGCGCAGCGAGCACAACTTTTTCGAAGTTGCAAATTGGGATTTACATCACCCTAACTGATCCAAACAACATACCAAAAATTCAGAACTACATCGTGCTTTGCGAATTTAATGTTAATTTCCACTGGCCTAAAGTTCTAATAGTCTCATACTGTTTAATACCTACTAGTTTTCGTCCGCGTTGTCTTATGTCTACAACTAAACATATTATATGTTAGTAGGTATGCTGTAGATATGAACAAACCTTCTGTAGGTCCGCGCTGAAAACATAGTGTAAGGGCGTATTCAGAAAGAAAGCTGGAAACTTATAAGCGCTTACCTACCGGCACTTGTCAGCGCTGGTAACCCGCGCAGGAAAATATATGAACACGCGCCGATAAGCGCTGATCGGCGCCGACAAGTTCCGACAAGCTTCAACAAGCGCTGGTCAGCGCTGGGCGCTGCCATATAAAATTTGTTTTGGTCTGCTTCAACCTGCTTCCTTTGTGTAGAACGAACCAGCGTTGACAAGCACCGATAAGCGCTTATAAGTTTCCAGCTTTCTTTGTGAATACGCCCTATGTCGGTAAAGAGAAGAAAGTGACTTCGTTTAATAATAAATATTTATAGTGAAATACACTGTATCAATGAATAAAGAAATATAATTTTATTATGTAAAACTGAATCCGATAAAAATATCATATCTTCTAAAATAATATCATAATACTATTAGCTATCTACGTCACATGGTTATTAATATAATATAACATTTAGCGGAAATACAGCCCAATGAAATTCATTCAAATAGCAGTGAAAAGATCTGAAATCAATATTCTCGAAACTCAAACTCAAACTCAAACATTTATTTATTCAATTAGACTTCTTCGAGAAGCACTTTTGAAACGTCAATCGACACTTCCTTTTTATAATTTCATCCTTATTCCCTTTTGAATATCGCAACTGATTTTAGTTTGTTAAGCTTGAATTGCTAGAGCTTGCTTTAAATGTTTTCGTCTACTTTATTGCGTTGTGAAAATTTTGTACCTACTTAAACAATATAAAAGAAATGATACGTGTCATAATCATTGTAATTATAGTTATAGTAATAAATAGGTACCTATAGATATAGGTACCTACTTATTACTACCTATAGATATAGGTACGTACTTATTACTATATCTGACTGGTGAACGTCTGAAAAAGAAATATTCATGATTATTGTGATCAATAGTCAATACTTTTTTAAACATAGGTAATATAGTGCTAATATGGTATATTTTACTTTCAAAAGTTTTATAAAAAATGTAGATTGCATGATAACCTGTGATACTAACACTTGTGGTATATATTCCATTTATGAAAAATAAAAAAGTTATTTTAATTTTCTGACTCCATTTTTGAAAATATTTTTTTTTTAATTTTCTCGAACATTTATTTTTGATATTTTCTCTACTGCCAGATATGCACGCTAAAATGTGTGGGTTCCTATTTCTGAAAAAAAAAACAGCTTATAAAAATATATATTTTTATTGTATAGTAACACAGAGTTATTACACATGCCTGCGCCTCGTCGAGTTGCGTCTTGTGGGTATCAAACGGCCCTCACTGTTATTTTGAAAACGGACCCCAATGATTATTTCAGTACTTTAACCGCTTCACAGGGGACTTTGGTAAGTCAATATTATATTTATTATAATTATAATATTATACTCGTAAGAAGTGCAGTAGATAGAGACTCCTTACTGACTACGATAATCGTCTGAAATAGACGTAAATGGCCAATGATTGAATATTATATTTATTATAATAGCAGTTGTTGTTGTAGCTGCTGACCACTTATTCGCTTGCGTGGTCAAAGAAAATTAACAGTCATTGTCATACATTTGTAACATTTTAAATTTTTATCGGAATTTATAAATTTCGGAATGATTCAATTCAATTCGATTCCTTCCCATTTATAATATTAGGTAGGATTGGTTTAGAAAATAATCGATGAATAATTTGTTAACAGAGTTGCATACCTTTAGACTTTTATTTAAAACCACATAATGGGTCAATGCAGCACTTTAGACCTCCGGTAGAGCGTTACGACGTAGAATGCCTAATTTGTTACTGCACGGTAATAGTATACTAACTGCCACGCAGTACTTAGTAGGATGTCTAAAAAATAAATTCCTGAAAATAACGAGTTTTTCCCGGATTTCAAATCTATTTATTATATTATTTATCCCTAGGTTTCGATCAATGTACAGCTGTTTATAAGATTCGCGTAAGATCTACGTACGAACTTAGCGTACGAAAATACTAAATTGGTACAGGACAATAAAATAATCAATTTGTTTGGTTCATTTTGAACGTTTTCAAATAGTTTAATAATAATTGAATGGGCTTGAATAAAGGCTTTGGAAATGAATAAATTGACTTTAAATTTTAAGAAATAAATAGGTATTTCTTAATAGGAATGGTTCTGTTAAGTAATAGGTACTTACAATAAATTAATGACTTTATATCCAAATAAATAATTCTTACCAGGTTTTCATAGAGAACGCCTACAACCACCCCGACTTGGACTCATCATTGCGGGTGATCAATCCTGCTGAGGAGGTGATGATAGCTCTATCACCAGAGTCCACTTACAGTACACCCGGGATACGGACATTCCACCCGGATAAGCGGAAATGCTATTATAAAGATGAGGTAGGTAGAAACAAAAAGAAAAAAATCTATAACAAAACACCTGCACCCACACCATGATGTCTTAAAATTGCGTATAAAAATGACGTAGGTGCAAAAGAAAAAAAAAGATATAAAAACCTATAACAATACACCACCAGCCCCCGTACCATTAGTATAACAGTATTATTTCCAATTTCATTATCACTACATAGTATAAAACAAAGTCGCTTTCTCTGTCCCTATGTCCCTTTGTACGCTTAAATCTTTGAAACTACGCAACGGATTTTGATGCGGTTTTTTTTAATAGATAGAGTGATTCAAGAGGAAGGTTTATATGTATAATAACATCCATTAAATAGTAGAGAAGTACTGTTATTTTTGAGGTTTCTAATGTGATGTCGTAAAAAATTACATTTTTTCCGCTTACATTCCAAACGCAGGCTGAACCCTACGAGTTTTATCAAAATAATGTACTAAGTATTATACACATTGAAAAGGTCTACAGAAAAGTCCGTGATGGTATATGTCTATCTCTTATGGATAACCCACAATAACTTTTTTTTGTCATTTACTTTTTACGACAAATAATGGCTAATTTTCGAAGCGATTTTAACCAATACAGCATTAATCCTTAACCAATTAAATACCTTGAATACATTGTTCATTTAATATAGATCTATATGGCCCTTTACACTGTATGATTTAAGTGAATATTTTCGAAGATATTAAAGATTTAAAAATTGCGGGACGTAGCGTTTGCGGCGGTACCGGCCGGCCGCCCGGCTATATATTTTATACCCGTGCGAAGCCGGAGCGGGCCGCTATGTTTTTATATACAACGTTCACAGTTTTTCTGTACCTAGTGAATTTAGTATCAGCATTGCACCCGTGCGAAGCCGGGGCGGGTCGCTAGTTTTCTATAATACTATTATACGGTAACAGTGCTTTCCCACGCTGGATATAATACTGTGATAATACTGCTATAGGGTAACTTCCTGCATATAATGCTATTTAAAACTCCTTACTTACTAGTAAAAACCTTACCTTAAAACCTTATATTACCAACACTACCTGTACTTAAAGCTTTTAAAAAAATCAGACGCAAACTCTATAGCTTATATTATTAATATACATTTTCGTTGTAGCCTTAATACCTTAATCAGCCGTTTCATTAAGACCCCATTTCATTTATTGCAATATCTCCCAATATTTCGCACACGAAGTACACACGTGCACCTGTTGAAGTGAACCGTGAAGCGGTTTCGCTGTAATTATCTTAACGAGACTTCGCGGTCTGTGACTTCGGGATTTCGCTTCTATGTGATATGCTATAGTAGTGCATTGATCTTTTGGCACGAGGCGATATTCGTAACTATAGCAGTCTTCTTGTTCGTCGTTTGATTTCGTTCGGTAGGTATTCACTTTTATGTCAAATATTGCTAAAGTAGTGCATTGATCTTTTGGCACGTGGCAAATTTTGGAACTAATACACATAGTATAAAGAGAACCGTCTTGTAGAACGTCGCTTGATGAAAGAACGTTGAATTTGTTGTTTGATGCGCTGTTTCCCTATTCAAATTAATTTTACTTATGCTGTTCCAATAACTTATCATTTCGTCTCCTCAGTTTTAGATAAAATTTGGCATAGATATTTCGAGTATCCAATATGTGATAGTACTGACTTTTCCGTCTGGATATTTGGCATTAATAAAGGCTCGATTAGCATAGAGCAATAGAGGCTACTTTTTATTCGTGATGTTGATGTTGAAATAGGGTTTTATAAAAGTTTCAATTCCACACCGAAACGATCTGTATTGACAAATCTTAGACATATTGAAAAAAAATTCCCAAGGATAGCATCAAATAAAATAAGATCAAATAGAATAAGAAAAAATCAAATGAAATAATAAAAATTTGAAAAGATATTTACTATTATTTCCATTTTATTGAAGCGCTTGATATCAATACTCCCTGGTGGTAATAAAATATAATATAATCAATCAATAATAAAATGAAGTTTCCCGAATAACTTGTACACAAGTTTTTCGGGAAACTTAAATCTTTCATTATTTACTTTGTCACAACATTATTATTATTTATTACTTTTGTCATTGTCCGTGGTTGGCGTTTAAATTATTACTTCGGTATCAGTGAGTGTTATCAATCATTAGATAACAATTAAATTTAAATTTTCTTATCATACATAGATGGTTTGATTACAGTATCAATTATGTTTTAGTATAAAATATTATAATTTTACAGAAATAGCAGGTGTTGTTTAGATGAAGGATTAAAATTTCACATTTGTAAGGGCAGTGTTGGCTGATAAGTATTTGATACAGATAATAAAACTACGGTAGATAATATATTTTTCGCTCAACCTGATAGATAATCGTTCTTTGAGAATTTATTCATTGTTCGTTATTTTATCACGTTCTTTATTGTAAACTAATTAAATGGCATTAAAAGTTTTAGATTAAGTAGTAGTAGTAAAGGTTTTAGATTTAGAAAGAAAAAAAGAAGAGGAAAGAAAAAATAAAAATAAAAAAGAGTTTATTTTCTCAAAAAAAAAACATTTATTTCTAGAAAAAGAGACATTGTCTTAATTGAGGCAGTAATAAAATATGAGAAAATAACGTTAGATGTATGAAAATTAATTATGACTGTAAACTGACTACCTTTCATTATAAAATTTTCACCTATTCGGACTTTATGTTTTTCAATAATAATAATCACTGCTTTCAAAAGCCACATGCTCGTTTTCTGATATTGATTCGATTATACACTAGCTGTTCCCAGCGGTTTCACCCGCATTGCTTCGCTCCTGTTGGTCTTAGCGTGATGATATATAGCCTATAGCCTTCCTCGAAAAATGGGCTATCTAACACCGAAAGAATTTTTCAAATCTCACCAGTAGTTTCTGAGATTAGCGCGTTCAAACAAACAAACTCTTCAGCTTTATAATATTAGTATAAATATAGTCAACATTGTTATAGGTATTATTAGTTGGTTGCCTGGAAGAGATCACTCTTAACTCTTCAATTCCCATGTCTAAGTTAATAGCAATTTTGCATTTCTCTTTTACTGAAATAGGTTAGATACACCTGGTGAAGGCAAAAACAAAGAACAAAAAAAATATACTACCCCCAATTTTTTTTTTATGAGGGTGTCACCTACAGGTGACACTGGGCATTGTTTTAACTTAGGACTCTAAAGGACTAACGAGGTTATTCTTTTTTTTGGTAGGAATAAAATATTGATTTTTATAATAATATTTATTTATGAACAAGTAGAAAAAAAATACATAACTTATTTATAGTGGAACATGTACCAACACTTTAGAAGTAAATCGATATTGCACTTGGCGCACATTTTTCTAGTGCGTTTGTGACCAGTACCTGCATCTACGCTGTGAGCAATCAACTGCCGAGGGGTCGTCCGCTGTTCCAGCACTTCTCACCTCTGTATGCACTCTCATTTGTACTGAAACGTCCCAGGCAGATTTACGGTTGCCATATTCCGCTGGAAATTGTAGTAGGTCCAGTTAGTTTCCATCAGCCTTTTGATCAGCCATGCATTTTGGCAAGCTGCTTCTATGCCAAAACCCGTTTTTTATCCACAAATGCAATGCGATCTACTTTTATGATAGGATACAATGCGTGTTAGTTGGATACAATGGTGACGATGCTGTTGTCATGCTACTTGGCGGCAATAATTTCATCAGAAGCTTTGTAAGGTCTTTTTTCTTCGGTATTTCGACTTCTTCCTCGTCATGTACACAATTTTCTGCAGAGACGGAAGGTCTATTTTCACATTCTACTTGTGCTCGAAGCATGCGACCAGAAAAATGAAAATACTAGCGTCATTTTCGTCTCCACTATCTTCGTCAGTCACCACACCATCATCAGGAGGAAATAAAATAATATCGCCTGGGTCTTCTCCGGCGTGAAACTCCTCGGCAATACCATCTAACGTCAACCTATAATACGTAAACAAGCTCTAAAACAATATCACTACATAGCAATAACACAAAATATAAACAACAGTCTTGTTATTATTTACAATGAATTCGGAGTAATAAAGTTATTATAATGCCCAGTGTCACCTCCAGGTGACACGGCATATTTTCAGTGCTGTAGTGGAGATGCTTTTAGTTATTTTTATCTAAAAATATATTTATATTATAGCTAATACATTCATTTAGTATATTTAATAAGAAAAAAAACAATACTTACTGTCGGGCCATTTTTATATCACTTTACACTTCAAGGAATCACACAAACTCTGACTACTTCAAGAACGCGCGAAACAACTAAACAAATTTGATAAATATCATATGGTTAGCTTTGCCAGAAAAAAAACATGAATAGTTCAACTAATAAGCTTTGCTACAAACATGGTAGAACTAAAAAATAAATTGTCATGTGGTAGAAAAAAAATATTAAACTACTGTCACCTACAGGTGACACTGGGAATTGACGGGTTAAGTGATATAAGGCCGCCTTCTGTGCTGTTTTTTTTCTTTTAGAATAAGTTTTGTTTGTATTGTTTGTATTTTGGCAGCACAATAAAGAGTTTTAAATAAATAAATATTATAAGGCATGTGTAATTTTTGATTGCAAAAGAGTGAAATGGGCTTTGGAGAATTCAGTGTGGGAATAATTTTATGCTAAATTAAAATAGCCTTTACTTATCCTACCGAATTATTATTTAGACTTGAGAGAATGTACATTGCACGTGCAAAGAAATATGTAGAAATCTATATAGATAATCTACATATTTATTTAATCAGAGCGCGCTTGCTGTAAACATCTACTTATATTGAATCCGGTCAAAATTATTTGACTTATTATTTGACTATATAAATATATGTATAACATTTTCTGGTACCTATATTACTAAAAAGAAATTAGGTACACTTCGCATCAAAAAATCCGTTAGTTTAAAAAGTTTTGTTAATAAGCACATTCCTCATTAAATTTGTACAATTGTTATAATAAAAATAAAACTATACTTTTTCTTTATGTATTCTTAACTATTCGTATTTAGAACACTGAATCTGTGAATACTTTTTATAAACAAATACCTATAATTTATCTATACTAATATTATAAAGAGGAAAGGTTTTTATTGTGTATGTATGTATGGTTTTCACGCAAAAACTACTTTACCGATTTTGATGAAATTTGGCACAGATAATCTTTAGACCCTGAGAAAGAACATAGGCTACCTTTTATTGCGAAATATGTACCACGGGCGAAGCCGGGGCGGACCGCTAGTTTATTTATATTTTCTCCATAGCGATATTACATAAAACGTTCCGTGATTAATGGAGGGAAAAACTCAGAGGCAGTACTAGTCCATAAATCCATTGTAAGTATTTATTAGCGACCTTATCAGCGGATTGCGATATTTTGATCGCGGATTAAATGATACGAAGATTACAAATAGCGAATTTACTATCGAATATTTAGTTTTTGTATATTTGGGTTTCAAGGAAATACTCGCGAATAAAAATAGTTCATAATATTGCTGATAATAATAATATGTCCTTGATTCTTTTTCGTTTCGTTTTACCATTATCGTACATGTTCTTTATTTTTATAGTTGCGTGGAAGAGATTGTTTTAAGCATAAAGTCTACTATTGTACACTTGCCATGTTCATGTTTTCTATGTTATTTATCTGTTGTAATTACTGGTATTGTATAATGAAGTGTCTTTATTTAAATAAATATGAGGTATTTTCGAACTTTTAATTCTGGCTTCAGTATGCTGAAAATATTATACACTAGCTGCTCCGCGCGGTTTCACCCCCGTAGCTCCACTCCTGTTGGCCGTAGCGTGATGTTATATACCTATAACCTTCCTCGATAAATGGGCTATCTAACACCGAAAGAATTTTTCAAATCTTTAATTTAAAAAAATAAATTTGAATTTGAAATCGGACCAGTAGTTCCCGAGATTAGCGCGTTCAAATAAACAAACAAACAAACTCTTCAGCTTTATAATATTAGTATAGATAGGATATGTATTTGTAGAATAAATTTTTCTTTTTAAAATCTTGATTGAACGACTTGGGCAGAGATTCACGTTTGAAATGGACCAGTTCAGTTTGTTCATTCGATCGATCATGTTTCTCGCGACAACCTTCATTGATATAACGTTCTTAATTAATTATCTTAGTGTTAATAATTATTGTACCTTCAAAAAATAAGGATATTAATGAACAGATAATATATTATATACGAAGATAAACATCTATAAAAGATATTCAAATTACGCTTATTACTATTACTAGCGCTGCGGAACTGCACGATCTCGTTCCGCCATCCTCGTTCTTCCATCGATCGTCGAGGCGCACAGATTCTAGGTATCGACATATGGTGGACGTTCCATGTACCCGGACTAAGCGGTTCGATTCCACATTCTTTATCCGAACCGCGATGGACTGGAACATGCTTCCTGAGTCTGTGTTCCCCGACGAGTACAATATGGGGGTCAAGCGTAGAGTGAACAGGTACCTTCTAGGGAAGCGCGTTCCATCTTAGACCACATCTCAGCTTAACATCAGGCGAGATTGTGGTCAAGCGCTTCTTTGAAAAGCGAGAATTACACCTGTTCAAAAGGAGCTTATTTAAAATTCTTGAAAAATAAACGTTCGCTTCCTATATTTTTGATAACTTTGAAGTTATAATATCTATGATAATATGAATTTTATCTGAACATTAGGATCATCATAGGCATCAATTAAATAACACTAGATAAGAAGAAAGCAATCTAAATGTGAATCATTTGTTATCAATGTGATAATATTATAGTTTTTGGTTGTTGTTTGATAGTTTTTTAATAAGTATTTTTTTCATAGTTTCTTTTTAAAGCGTTTTGAATATAAATAATTATAAACATATTTGATAACCTTTAATTTCCCCCGCAACTTTGAACATCAGACTTTCACGGCAATGCTGATAAATCTTTTGTTGTTAACATTTTCAGAAAAATAAACAAAAATTGCTTATTTTCTCATCATCATGCTGACTATATATTTTTATTAAAATACTGATAGGATGGTTATATAGGTGCCTTTATTTAGTATACGTTAGTATCGGTTGACCACCTCCTTGGAACAGTGGTTGACGCGCGAGCGTAGAACCGAGGGGTCCTGGGTTCGATTCCCGGTGGAGACGAAGAAAAAAAAATGTCTCGGTCTGGCAGGACACAGAAGGCTGATCACCTACTTGTCCCTAAAGAAAATCGATCAGTGAAACAGATATCTGCATCATGCATCTGCCCCTTACCCCACTTGGGGACGCGGGACTTCAAAAAAAAGAACTCAACCGATTTTGATGAAATTTGGCACAGACAATCTTTAGACCTTGAGAAAGAACATAGGCTACCTTTTATTGCGAAATATGTTCCACGGGCGAAGCCGGGGCGGACCGCTAGTAATATTATAAATGCGAAAGTTTGTGAGGATGTTTGTGTGTTTGTTACTCTTTCACGCAAATAGCCTACTACTGAACCAATTACAATGAAATTTAGCACACATATAGAGGGTAACTTGGATTAACACATAGGGTAGGTTTTATCCCGGAAATCCCACGGGAACGGGAACTATACGGGTTTTTCTTTGAAAACGCGGGAAAGCCGCGGGCGGAAAGCTAGTCAAAGATAAATTGCAAATACTACCTACGTAAAGGTCACAACAATTTGTACATTGAATTTGTAGTGTTACATTTTTAAATCTGTCTTTTATTAGGTACTAAATGCTAGTAATGTTTGATTAGCTAATTGAGACTCAAATAGGATAACAACTACTACGATACATAATTTTTAGTTTCGAAATAATGATAAATAATTATAAGAACCAATGATTTTATTACCGTATTCTGTAATATAAAAAAAAAGAAAACAAAAAAAAAGCCTTTTATTTCTTACAAAAAGTTACATACAAAAATATTAAATCTTAAGCATATAATTTAACAAAATATAAAAACCTTTAAAACTATTACAATTTTACATTGTTAAGAACGCGAATAAAGTCAAATCACCAATCAACTTGTAGTTGATACGTGTAATATTCAAGACCAAATATAAAAAATAAAATATATGTAAAACTTGATGATATTTTGGATTATATTGTCAGATCAAAAACATAAAATATTGAAATTGACTCGATAGAAAAAATTCACGAAGTTACCTCTAAATTTCACACTTTTACGTTTTTTACTTGACATGGTAATGCCTATTATGTTATTTTTTTCATAAACAATTATATTGAAACATTTGTGAGAACTTTGTAGGACCACTTTTTTGTAATTACTTTTAGTTTTGGTTTAATCACGATAAAACACTTTTGGCGCTTACTATATTTTTAATTACGCAAGAAATCATCTTGCATCGCACGTTCTAGGAGCTTCAAACATAATTCTATTTCATACATCAGACGCTATCGCTCCGTTGAGACGAGTAGACCGTGCTCAAATTGCTGTGCCGCGCGCCGATTTTTTAATAATATTGTTTTAATATTGTTTTTTTGAAAATGGTAAACAACAAAAGAACATTGAAACTTCAGAAACGAGAACTAAAAGAGATTCATATTTAAATGATATCTAACTAATTTTCGAAGATAAGTTAATATACTTAGTATTGTAATCATATTAATAAATAATTATTATATATAATAAATAATAAATAATTATTATTTATAATAAATAATAAATAATTATTATTTATAATAAATAATAATTATTATTATTTATTAATATGTATTAATAAAAAATACGACTTGATTCATTTCAGAAACTTTATGCAGGTG
>CAJQZM010039008.1:27307-69906 GCA_907164665.1 Colias nastes | reverse complement strand
AATTACGTAATAATTATAACTTTTGAATGAAATGTGTGCTTTATGTTCTAAGGCTAAGCGCGCACCACGATTTTAATTTTTGCGACACGATTTCAAAATCGCGCTGTAGAAAATCGCAGAGAGTACGGTGCGCGCACAGCGATAATTTAATAGTGATCATTACTCACTTTCATCATTGATTTCGTACAAGTTGCTTGTCTTTATTTACTACTTCGGAGGATAAGAAAAAAAAAAGAAAAGCAAAATGTGACAAATCACAATTTTAAAATCGCTGCGATTATTTAATCGCATGTGCGCGCATTGTCATATTAACTCATACGTTGTATTTCTGCGATAAAATAATCACGCTGCATAAAATCGTGGTGCGCGCTTAGCCTTACGGTACCAAGCGACCTTCAAGCGACTGACGAAAGACTGCACGTGGCACCTGCGGACAGCGTAAACTGGTTTATTCTGGTTTTGTGCGTGTTTCCACTTTCAACTATCAAGTGACGATTTATTTATTTGTTTTGTTTCGTAATTATTATGGTCAAATATTAATAACGAAACAAATTATTATGGACACGATATTTTATTGTTTCACGGTAGTCGTCTTGTCGTTTGCTCAAGGACGTGAAATTGAATGATAATTATATTTTTTTTTTATAAAGTCAAAACCATTTTCTTTCAAATAAAAACTTGTTTTTATTGAAAACAAAAATCAGAGTGTTGCTAGGAATAAGTATAAAATTAAATAGTAATGTTAGGATATCGAAACATTTTTGTATAGGCCTGAACGATATAGTGGAAACGCGCTCTAAGATCTGCGTAATATACACACCACTACATAATATGCAAAAATTTCTCCAAGCTAATTTACCTTGTACTAATATTATACTAATGTTGTACTAATATTATAAATGTGAAAGTAACTCTGTCTGTCTGTCTGTTACTCAATCACGCCTACTGAACCAATTTGCATGAAATTTGGTATAGAGATATTTTGATACCCGAGAAAGGACATAGGATAGGTTTTATCCCGGAAATCCCACGGGAACGGAAACTATGCGGGTTTTTCTTTGACTGCGCGGGCGATGCCGCGGGCGGAAAGCTAGTATATAATATCTACACAACAATATAACATTCATTCAAATCATACAAACAAACATACATAAACAAACAGACAGATTTTTTTACGGATTCGTGCTCTATACTGTTTCCCTAATAGGTATTGTTTTTTTGAATATATTACATACGTATACACTTTTTTTACTGTTTTATTATATGTATAGATTATCATCAATAATTATAAATAAAAAATAATAATGAATTATCATATTACATACTTAATATTTCAACTTCACTGTTTTATATAATTATTTCATTAATATACTAACGAAAATACGCGTTGAACGAGCGAAGAATATTGTGTTTAATTTAGCGTCCGATGAACTTTACGTGTACGATGAGCCGGGTGTATGATGGAAGAATGATTGCGCGCGGCATGGCGCGCTATGGCCCCGCCCATTAAACTATAGAAATTCTCTGGCTTTATGCGCCCTCTTAACAATCTATTGCAAGAACCCCTCGTTTGTGAGGGTGAAGGCCTCCTCCAGAGCACCCCACCTGGCCCTACACCTCGCCGTGTCCATCCAACGACCGCCAGCCACCTGCACAATGTCATCCGTCCACCGGGCTACTGGTCTGCCTCTCTTTCTGGAGCCCGATCTGTAATATGCACTATGTAAAATGTATGTATGTATGGTTGATGTGTATCTTAAAGCGATAAAAAAAAATATATAGGTAATTGAACTTTCGTAGGTTAGGTATGTACATAGGCACTTCAGTAGGAACATAGTAGTCCTTAGTATTTTAATAAGTACTTATGTATTGTAACTGCATATTCTATCATTCTACTATGTAATGTAAACTTATAGTCTATTAGTAATAATAACACGCAAAAAATATTTCTGTGAAAATCCAATAGTTTATATATAAGTAGTTAAAATATTTTTATCTTCCAAATAGCTCTTTAGAATTCAATTAGCTTTGTCTATTAATAATTATTATTTATCTAATCTATTTTAAACAGATTTACTTACGGTCTTTGAATTTTTGGCAGCAAATCTATTATTAAATAAAATATGTATATTATATAATACTAGCGACCCGCCCCGGCTTCGCACGGGTGCAATGGCGGCCAGCCGGCACCGCCGCAAACGCTACGTCCCGCAATTTTAAAATCTGTAATATCTTCGAAAATTTTCACTTAAATCATACGGTGTAAAGGGCCATATAGATCTATATTAAATGAACAATGTATTCAAGGTATTTAATTGGTTAAGAATTAATGCTGTATTGGTTAAAATCGAATCGAAAATTAGCCATTATTTGTCGAAAAAAGTAAATGACAAAAAAAAGTTATTATGGGTTATCCATAAGAGATAGACATATACCATCACGGACTTTTCTGTAGACCTTTTCAATGTGTACAAAACTTAGTACATTATTTTGATAAAACTCGTAGGGTTCAGCCTGCGTTTGCAATGTAAGCGGAAAAAATGGAATTATTTACGACATCACATTAGAAACCTCAAAAATAACAGTACTTCTCCACTATTTAATGGATGTTATTATACATATAAACCTTCCTCTTGAATCACTCTATCTATTAAAAAAAACCGCATCAAAATCCGTTGCGTAGTTTTAAAGATTTAAGCGTACAAAGGGACATAGGGAAATAGGGACAGAGAAAGCGACTTTGTTTTATACTATGTAGTGATTATGATGATGATGATGATTCATATTGTCTTCATACATTTTTCAATTTTTGGTACTGTAGTGAATTGAAGGAATGTAAACGAAATCTTTAAGTTTTGCTTTAATTGATTTTATTAAGGTCTGGGAAAGCTTGGGTTACATACCGCCGACTATATCTCCCGTTAAATATGCAAGTACGCGCATTAGGCGGCCAGTGGGTTTGAAATCAATAAATAATTGAGTGGACCAGAAATGACACCATTTTTTTATTACAACATAGATATATATATATATATATAATATATAAATATCTTTTCTTATTTTTTAGTTGATAGACAACAAAAGACAATTCCAAAAAAAAAAAACAATCAAAGTGTTCCAAATTGACCTGTCGCGATATTTTCAGGTTTCGTGCGTATTAACATAATCCTTGTGTTCTTTTATAAGATACACTATCAACTCTTGCGCATGTACCACCGGCCAATCACGTTCCGTTATCCTTCGTGCGTATTTAAATTCACAATATCAATATTGTATTGACGCAATTTGTAATGATATTGGAAATATCTTGGATACCATCAAATCATTCTTATCTTAATCTAATTTAATTAGTAAATACTATGTTTGTACCTCTATATTTAATTGTACTTTTTTGCATTTTACTTATGTATTTTGTGCAGAACATCGGATAAGAGAAATGTGTTCAGCAGAAACGAGAATCATGTTTGCTTTGATGCGAACTGTCAATTGTTCGTTTCTAGAAATTTCTATTGCATAAAGATGGAACATGAGTTAAGTTGAAACGATTCTAAATGTGTCGTTAGTGATTCCTACTACTGCAGTGGGTGCTTGCATATTATGTTATTGGAAAATAACTATTTATGGATTTTCTCGCTAATAGTCGAATTATTAGATATGTCTTTTTTTGTGTCGACTCAGGAATTTTAGGTCAAGCTGTTTCAGCACGTCCATATAGGAGGGAAATGAATTAAGAGTATAATTTATTATTTATGCACCGGATACCCTCAACGTTTCGTGGAAGTCCTATTCCGGGGGTTTACCATGACGTCTTATAGTATTATTTTCAGTGATGGTACTAGACGACTTATATAGCGCTGTCATATTTCCACACTGGAAGTATTCCTGCTTTAAGACAATTTGATACGGGGGCTGATCAGCTCTGTCACCACATCTTCCCTTTTATCTGATTCCTCTGGTCACTCCAAAATATTTGAAAATCAGCTAAGCGAATATTATCAATTGATTTTGCCAGAAAATAATCTTGCCAGAAAATAAATATGTGTAAATTCTAACGCCTCTTTAAAATACTAATGGTACATACTAAGAGTTTTAATCTCGTGCATTCTAGCACGTTTCTTGATTACTGTGATAAATAATATGCTATGCTAGCTCGATTCCTTACTTTCGCATAAATAACCTGACCAATATAAAAACTCTGTAGTTTATAAGAGTGAAGAAGAATTAACCAGCCATTAATTTTTCCAGGTGCATATAGGTGATTTCGTACAATATTCCTTCCACAACTGCAAGTCGTTGCAAAAGATTGAAAGCATTGAAACCAATTGCGAGTGTACTCCATTTTATTTTCCAATCAAAGGTAAGTATGCTTAAGTTAAGTTTGTAAAGTGCAAGTTTAATTAATCAGGTGCATGTTTTCATCCTGCTAGAATAGAGAATAACATAATATTGTAAAAATTAATACAGTCTTTTATTAGCTCATGAAGTGTACAAAAAGACGGCGGACAACCTTATTTGCAATTATACAATGTATAATATAATGCCTTATCTCAATTATTTTTCAAGGGTACAAAGTATAACGTTAAATAAAATCTAATTCCGCTTTACAAAAGCTAATACCAGGATTATGACAGCTCCTTTACACGGGAATTATTAAAGCAGAGAAATACATTTCTGCATATATGCCATCTGCAGACGTAATTAGTTTCTGTTTGTGGTCGACGAAAATATTAAAGAGAGCAATTACATATTATGTAATATTATGTCAGTGCTGCTACTGAACCCCGCAGATTACTTCGTAATTGATCATTGCATGGTTCTGCAATATAGTTACGTTCCTATTTAGGATGTAATTGTATTTTTCATCGTAACTTTATTTTTCGTTAGGTATATAAAAATTTGGTGATTGAAAATGGCATTACTTAAAAATTGACCTTGCCCTTTAAAAAATAACAAAAAGAACATTCTTTGAAAATGTATAGTGCTACAAAAGTTTTGTAAGAATCTTTAAAATGCGAGAGAGTGTTTTTGATCCGGTTACGATGTCCCTTTGTAAAATAATTTTACATTTTAGCCCATTGCAATAACTGAAACTACCTAGATAAATAAAGCTTAAATCGCCTAAGCACTTCATTATCTGGCGATAATTAGGAATTAGAGAAATTAGTCTATAAAATTGCAAGACTTCGTTGGAATTTCCCTTTTTTTTAAGTGGGGAAATCTTCCAAAGATACCCACGGCCCCCGGGGAAGGAGCCGTGGGTTATGTCGGATTCTTACCGACTAAAACCCCACTGTGTTCCGTCGAGCCGCTTTAATGATGGGGCCGCGGGTATTGGTTGGAATTCTTCCGCGACAATTTCCCTGAAACAAAGAAGATTTTTTGCCCATCCGCGAACTTTATTTAACACCCACGCCCGTCTGGCATCCAAGGGCCAAAATATCCTTGTAGCAATAACAAAGAAAATTATCAAAAATATATTGACATCAAATCACTACCCATCAACCAAATATTATGCAGTGCGGTAAGCATCTTGCGCACTTGTTTTTGATAATATCTCTCTCATTGAAATCTTCCGAGCAGATTTTGTTTTTTATAACCGATAACATTATTTTGTTATCAACACTGTGTTCAGGAAATACGTGCAGTAGTATCACGTATCTTTGACTAATATGAAGGCTATCAAATATATCAGACAGATTTATCCAGATAATTGTAGATTAATTAACGACGGAACAATTATTCTGGAAAATTCTATGGCGGGCAATATTGTTTGAAACGTTTTATTAGGCGGTGTCCACAGAGCGAGCAGCTTCGCGAATCAAATGCTGACAGCACACGTCATTTTCATCAGAACTACTGACCGAACCGACCGGAAGGTTTAGAATATCCCTCGGGGCCAACTTAATTCACAAAAAAAAAATCGCCAATTAAAGCTTTCAGTTAGCTGACGGATCAGACGGACCCATCAAAATTAACCGAACAGTCGTTTGTGCCGTTTGTGTAGTGACATTCTTATCCTGCTTCACGAGGCTGCTCTCTCTATAAAAAATAGAAAGTTTGAAATAATAATAATGCCTCAGTTCACAACCGCATAATAAGCATTTTTTTTATCAATTTTAAACTATCGATATTTTACTCTAAAAGATTTTTTGAACTAAGGGGCTGATTTATATAATCTACTAATTTATAAATTTGATCTTAATTAAAAATAATTAAATTTTTATTTTACAGAGAAGATGCGACCTTGCAATTTTTACGATATGAATTGTATTCGCCAAGTTGCAGGTAAAATAAGTGTATTGAATTAAAGTTTAAAATACTAATAGTGTTTACCGATTATTTATCATAAAGGAAACAATGAAGTGGACATGATGTTTATAGAAAAAAAAACAAATATGTCAATTTTTTATTGTAAATTTGAACCGATACACAAAACTTTATTTTATATTAACTTATTTATATATAAACTTATTTTTTTAAAACATTCACGACAACTCAGTAAATATTTTCATTGCATCCAATAGTTTTTTATATAAAATCGATACAAGAAACGTGAAAAGGAAATTTAATCAAATTCCCTTTAGTGGTCACATGCTTTATTAACAAATTTACCAAACTGTATTTTCTGCCAAATGCAGTACCTTTGACTGAAAACCTATAATTAAGCATTTCGTATTCAAATAGGAATATATTTACTAAAAACTAGCTTGTTTTGAATTAGGTAAGAATCGATTTCAGCCATTTTAAAGGATTTGAGAGCTTTGTATATGCTTTAAATGGAACTCACTGAATTATTTATTCGATACGTGGTTCGTGTGTATGAATTTATTAATTGATTTACATATTGAGTTCGTAGCATGTATTTGTAATCGCAGGTAAAATGTTATCCATATTGTTGGATATTACATTGAAAACAAATTATTCAGTCCACGTTTGCAACTGTATTTATATTTTATATTATTTATTTAGAACCAGGGTATATAATTCGGATAATATGCACTTAACCAGCGTGGTGGATTATGGTCTGAACCGTGAACCCACATAGGAGGCCCGTGTGCCAGCAGTGGGAAGATAATACATATATTATTAATATAATAATCATTTTGTAAAGATAAACTCGTATAATTTATACCTTCAATTTAGCATAACAGTGACTTAAGCATTTTTTTTTCTTGACACTAAGGAAGCGCTTGGCCACAATCTCGCCTGATGTTAAGCTAAGGTCTAAGATGGTACGCGCTTCCCTAAAAGGAACCCGTACACTATTTTCTTGAAGACGTCACTCTTTTAAACTAACCAATACTTCCCATGGTTGTTAAGCCCCATCACAGAACCTATTGAAAATATAATTCAGATTAAGGTTGGTAAAAGACCAAGACCAGACCTTTTCTTTTACCAACCTGTAACGTTAACTTTTGAGAAATATGCATGTACAATTGAATATTTATTATAGATAACCAGACGGAAGAAGTTGGTTTGTCAATACAGAATTCTATAGAATGTCTGCCAGAATGTGAACATTTTGACTATCCGTTGGAGACAGCGTTTGGCGAAATGAGCAACAATGTTCCCCTCGGTGGACTTACGTTTTTGTACGTAAAATCATTTCATGTTAGCCCCTAATTGTTTATAAATAAGATCGAAAATAAAAATTATAAGCTCATTATGTCGATGTAAATTATATTTTTTTCTGTTGCTAATAGAGTGGTGTAAGGTTGTAACTGCAGATGATAATTAAATTAATTTTTAAGTAAGTTTTCATAGAAATTGACATTCTTAATTAAATCCACGTGTCATCATAATAACTTATGACATGTAATATGAAAATATAATTTTAACAAATTACATTTTATTCTATACATAGCTTGTCAACTTCTTATTAAAGTTGATATTTGGAATTTTATTAACAAGTTTGAATATTATGGAAAATTTTATAATTGTTTATTTCTGTAAACAGCTATTCACATCAAATTAAAAACTTTCGTAGAAGTTATCTTAATATATAAATCTGATCTCTATTCAATGGTGATTTTATGCGAACCTAATACTTTATCCAGACTTAGTCATTACTGCATTTTGATCTTTATGTTTCCCTTCAAAAGTTTGTTATACCTTTCATAGTCTTTGAGTTTCTGAATGGCTAGTCTTCAAATTACTTACAATTATTAAAAAAACTAAAGTATTCATCGTATCAAGTTAATTCGTGTGTATTTATTTCAGCGAAAATATTGACTTGGAAAATAAATCAGTTTTGAACGTGTTCTTCAATGATTTAGTTTCTACGAGGTACAGACGGGATGTTAACTTCAATTGGCAGAATTTACTCGGTAAGGGTATTTACTATTTATATATCCATATAAAATCATAATAAATTGACACAGTTATTTTTATTTATTTTTATATATATCTATGCCATGTTTATTTAAATCACGGCCCCTTAAAGTTGAAAAAAAAGACTTTTTGAAACTATAAGGTAACCACTTTATTGTTAGGGATGGGTAAAAAATATCGATATATCAAAATATCGATATTTTTTCAGAAAAATATCGATACTAATTAGCGATATTTTTTCCCGCGATATATCAATTTTCGATATTTATTTTCAGATATCAAAATCGATATATTTTTAAAGCTCTGCTGTTTGCTCATCTTAGATCATTATTACTTAATGATCTAAGCTGCTCATGCGTCACATCATGATTTTGACCAAACCGATTTCTTAAATTTAGAAAATAAAATAAAAATAAAAATAGCAGTAGCCTGTATGGGATTAGTTTCTTTGCTTCAAACACAAACAAATTACAAAAAAAATGTTGTGTGGTTTTATGAAACCACGGTAAAAGTGAAACTTTCCGAACACTGCTTTATACCTACTCGGCAGCCGACCGTCACGCGACATGCGCTACAGTCTACACAGACCAAAAAGTTTGAGACGATGTAATAAAAGTTTCACTTTAAAATTACTCTCCATGACTTGCTTGTCTATGACAATGACATTGCTTGTTGGTTTGGTTGGTATCACTGCACTGGACTGACTGTATTGTATTGTATTTTATTTTTTTTTTAATAAATAAAACTTATGTTGAAACAGCCAGATGTGTATTTGCTTTAAAATTTCGATAATTTAGGCAATTTTTATAAATAAATGCAAATTGGTCAAAAAATATCGATATATCGAAATATCGATATTTTTTGGGTGATATAAATCGATATATTTGAAAAACATCGATACGATAAATATCGATATTTTTTTTCCATTTGCCCATCCCTATTTATTGTCTCCAACTGTCTCATTATCTCAACAAACGTTTGGGAGATGGAATTAAGATTGCACTTGTATTTACGATTAACAACTTGTGTTATTGCATAATATCTATTCAAATAGCACTCTTTGTTGTTATATCCTGATGACGAAAACACAACGAAACAGAATATAATATTGGGCGCTAATGGACTTCTCTTTGTGCATAGAACCCACGTATACGACTATTTTTTGTTGTGTTCTTTAAAATATTGGAGTGCTATAAATTTCGTTTCGACCGCCTCCTTGGTACAGTGGTTACGCGTGAGCGTAGTGCCGAGGGATCCTGGGTTCGATTCCCGGTGGAGACGAAGAAAAAAAAATGTCTCGGTCTGGCAGGACACAGAAGGCTGATCACCTACTTATCCCTAAAGAAAATCGATCAGTGAAACAGATGTATAATGCATCTGCCCCTTACCCCACTAGGGGACATGGGACTTCACAAAAACAATAAATTTCCTTATATAAATAACTTACATAAAATTGGTAACATATCAGCATGACGTCAATGTACAGACGCAAAAGATTGTACAAGATACAAGGCCTGATCGAAGTACGATAAATTGAGCCGACTTTGATATGGTTTGATTTTAATTGTTATGCTAATTCTTATCGCTGTGTTTCTTATTTAGGGAATAACCAAGGAATTTGCACCTCATATTTAATAATTAGATCGGTCATTGAATAGAATTGACAACATTTTATGAATTGATATTATGTCTTTGTTGTATTTCGAGTTTGAAATACCCTTACAAACGTTATGTATCTTTCTCTTTTAAGTAGAGAACTAGTACTCTTCTAGTACCTAATTCTTTTCAATGCCAAATATATTCAGCAGATTTATTGATCCGGATTATTTATATGATATTTATCATAAGGTTATTCCTAAGGACGTTTCTTGAGAGTCAACTGAATACAACCACAACATCACAGTTTTCTTTTTAGTTAATTTTTCGTATGTCTTATTGTCTTGATAAAAGTTTGTATATGTGAATAGTACCTACTTAACGTTAGTGACACGCGTATTTTTATTAATAAATATTTCTACCATCCAATTTACCTTTACAAATACACATAATATTTATGAATTCTATTTTGGAAGGAGCTAATATATACTTTATTCCTTCACTTTAAAATATCGTTTTCTGTATTGCAAACTGCACTATTAGCTTCTTTTTATTCATCAAATAATAAAGGGCTCGGCACGATCACATGCCATGCCTTTTTTATTAAGCGTATTTGGATGGATTATGATATTCTTTGAGACATTTATCAATTATCATAATATATTAGCTATTTTACACGAATAAAAATGATTCATATTTGCTTCCGTAGTAGATAAATTGATCTATCCTAATTCATTAAGGGCTGATTTTTCAATCGTTTTCTAAAATTAAATGAATATGTCTATTTATTGTGTATAGTTTTATAGTGAGTATTAGATTAAGAAATTGTAGTTTTCTTATAGCTTTATAAAATATTCGAAACGTTGTGACTTAATTTAATATACATTGAAAAGTTTTTATTTTCAAGACACAGAACATAAATAACTACTTCAATTCAGTTATACAATAAAACCTTAGAATAAAACTAAATAAAACAAATTATGTTTAATATATTTTTGTATTCGTTGCACCTTTTAAAGACAGGTAACTCTCTTTTTTGAAAGGCAGGGAAATTTATATAACAACGTTATTTACTTTAGATTCCAATACTATTTAGGAAAATATTTTTTAAAGTAGTCCATATAGACTATAGGAGTGTTTAGAAAAACATCATCAGTTTGATTATCCAATGTACACATTAAAACCCTCACACATATTCTGCTAAAATGTAATGTTTAATCTAACAAGATGGTTGTTAGCGAACTGAACATTACTATTATATAGCTATATTAGATAGCTATGGAAGTTTCAGGTACTGCTTCAAACAAATTTGTTGTGGGTAGCGCATGTATATCAAAATAAGCTGTTACACAGAGGGCTTAAACTTTACAGGAATAACTAGTTGTTTCAGTGAAGCAAACTTTAAAGCTGCAAGGGCGGTTTTATAAAGAAAATATTTTACCATTGCTTCATATGTTTTTGTATAGGTAATTGGCAGTTTAAAAACTTCCAATGAAATATAAATATGGTGTAATAGTTCTTGCTATTTCCTGGGAATTCGATTCAATCAGTACGCTATACTTTGAAAATGGACTACTCATGCATAATCTACGGCATCTAAAAATTATCACGGTTCAATTCACAAATATTTTCAAGATCTGAATCGATTTCAGTGAAGCCGATAGCGATGGTATTGACGACATTTGAGCTGTGGCTTCTTATCGAATAATACAATCTCGTGAGAACATTGATAGGAATTTGAGTGGCAGAAATCACGTATGAGTAATGCTTAATGTTTAAATCACAGTATTACAATATCTATACAGTACGGCGACGAATGTACTTGTGCAGAGAAACGGAGGGGAAATGGCGGGGGGTCGGGCGACGCCACTGACCTCTATAACTATACGCTGGACTGGCTATCCCATACAAAATGACAGCTATTTGCTGTGCCGATTCAAAGCGCCCCCGGTGAAAGTTCTGAGAACTAATAAGATTACAAATTTCGTCGCTTCGTTTTGTTTACACAGGTTTAACTTCTGAATAATCTGAGTCTGAATCAAAAATAGTGTCGGTAATATTTCTATCATTGTAGTCGATATCAGAAAAGTTTTTATCGATTACAAACCATTTGTTTTACATCACAAGTATTAGTTCCATTCCCCCTCACTGGCCTCACTGCTGCCGTCAGCGCCAAAATGGCGATTTTCAAATAGGCACAAAAAAATGACAGCAATAGCCTGTCCAGCGTATAGTTATAGAGGTCAGTGGGCGACGCTGGTCGCGTACCGCAAACACGCTTAGTTTGCATTACCTAGCGTGAAAGGACGACGCGACGATCCCAATGCTAATGCATTACTTAGTTAAATTTTATAATAGACAATTAAGAACATCCAAAAATAAAGTGTCACGTAAATATTTAGCAGTGCAATACATGTAATTATATATAAAAGAACAAATAATTACATCAGATTTAATAATCGAAATGATTTTGAATGTACATATACATAAATAGTTACATCATAATAGTAATAATCACAATTGTTTTATTTCCCATTTGTTGCAACCCTTGCATATTTTCGTGTGGCAGCGTAAGTACCTACACTGGCGGTGACATCGCGCGACATCAAAGGCGTTGCCTTACAGCTGTAGGAAATAATATTGTAATACTGTGGTTTAAATTGTACCGCAACCTGGCTTTTTGGTTAGGTTTGATTTGTCTCTATTATTCATTCTACGATATTATCAATATAAATGGTTAATCCATTGTGTTATGGCATTGTTAGAATATTATGTTTTCATATTTTTGATTTATTTATTAAGTTAGTAATAAAAATATGACGAAACAATTCAAAAACTAATATATTATTGAAACAAATGCATATCTTCTAGCGGTTTTTTTTTCTTTATAGACTTAAAGTTGCATAAAACCAATTGTTAATTATCTTATTGTTATTTTTTTACTTATAAAAATATCATACGTTTAATAACTTACATGTGTTTTAATATTTATGAATTCTGTTTCCATTACAGCTGCATTTGGAGGTCTCTTAAGCCTGATGCTTGGCTTCACCCTAATATCTGGTTTCGATTTCTTTATATTCCTAATATCTTGTATTGTATACGATTGTAAGATCACCAATGTTTCGACCAACCGGACAGAGCCAAAGAATGTAATAAATATTGAAGAGAAACATAATTGGCCGAACAAATTGTATTCGAAGAGATATTGAAAAATGGAAGAGTAACGATGGATATTTACTTAATAAAGTTTTGATTCTATTTTGTGTTTTATTGCAATCTCTAGTAGTTCCATATTAAAATCGGGTGAGAAGTGTTTTCATATGAGAATGGAGAAACACAATATAAAGTATTGAAATGTTTATTGATAGGGTGGTGTACCTACTAGTTTACATCAAAATATCTATTCGGACTATTGTAAAAACTATTTCATAATATGTTCATATTTAGAATTTTTACTGATGCTAAAAAAAGTTGATGATATATTGATAAAGATTTAAAGAATATAGAAGATGATGGTATATTAGTTATCAATTTCGACTATAGATCAAGATGTGACAGGTTTGAATCCTGAGTACTTATACATATTTTTATGAGATTTTTCAGTAATCTGTTTCCTCAGGGAAAGGGCGCTGTGTTATCTCGATACTGTATCATTATATCTCTCCACTCTAAACTCCTCTGTGTTCCGTCGAGCCGCTCTCAGTAGCGGGGTCGCGGGTTTACAAATAATCCGCGACCCCTCGGCAAAACAGCATGTCCTGCGATAGTACAGCGGCTGTGTAAACTTGCTCATTCAATATTGCAATTTTTGTTATACTTCTAGCGCAGCTAGGATCAAGTGACCCAGAAACAATTTACATAGTTTTCTTATAGCACTGGATATTCTATCAAATCATAGATATAGATCAGTATACTTAACAAATTGTAAACTGGGTGCTGTTTAATATTATAGAATAATAAAGAAATTAAATACTTTGTATGTAATAGTGTAATAAAATTATTGGTTTTTTTAAGAGAGAGATACCTATTAGTAATTTACTAGTTATACAGGTGTCCCACTATCGGTATACTAAGCGCGAAGGAACTTGTAGTCTTGCATACACTGATCACGTAAAAAATACTTAAAAAACAAAATTACGTAAAAAAATTTTTGCTTAATTTTTCCTTAAGATTCATGTTTTCTTCTCTAGCTTCGCGCAGCCGGCATATAACGCTTCGCGAGCATTTTGTTTATGAAAACATAATCTTAAACGATAGCTCACGTGCTGGTGGCAAAGTTGGGCGGGTTGCTTGTTAGGGGTGTACACAAAGAGTCTTAAGAATTCATCTATTTAAAAAAAATGCATCTGGAATTTATAAGTATTTTTTACGTACTCAGCATATGCAAAACTATAACCTCCATTGAGCTTAGAATACCAACGGTGGGACACCCTGTATTAAAGTAGATATTTTCCCTTATTATTAATAGAGGATCACTTACCGTATGTTGCATACAGCACGAATCCCATAAGGATGAACAAGGACAAGGTGAATGTGGAATCTGTTTATACTTAAGTATCTTTTTACTACAAATAGGTTCACAATATAAAAAACAGTCAAATTGTATACAATTTTAATATATAAGTATGTTCATTAATAGATAATAATAAGACCTATTAAATCGTTTTTGACATCCTTGCGCCCTTTCGCATCTGGCGCCTAGAGCTCTTTTCCAAAGCTGACGCTGCATTTGCCAGCAAATGATTCTCAGTTGATACCTATAACCAATTCAATAGCAAGATTATTATCACCACTAATTAAAATATGGCTAGCCGCACACAATTACATTGTCAATGCAAGATTTACAAACGATATTTATTTACGCGAACATAACGCAAAGACTACGCGTCTGAAATTTTCTTTATGCTCGCGTAAACAAAATACAAGAAAATTCTATTTTCTCAGTTCATATTGGGATATTTCGTTTTTTAATAATACGCAGAAAGTTATTATTAATAATAAGTTTATTTTTTGTGAATTCCTTGTGAATTAATCAATTGTGCAACAAGCAATTTTCAAGTGTGTTTCCATTTACGAAGATACTTGATGCCACTTATCAAGTAACCTTATCTGTTATTATTATTAAAATCTCATATTTTTGTATTCGTATAATTAATATAGGATTTATGAATAGTATTGTATATTTATCGAACCTATTAGATATTATATGATAGGAAAATTTCATATTTTTTACTTTATTATTTTATTAAACTCACTGTATGCGATTCGGAGAACCAGCCACATCATGTCATATTAATTTACATTAATAATAATAATTAATTTATTAACAATACAATGAACAAAGAAATAATATAATTAATTGCAAATACCTTAAATAATATTTTCAAAGGATGTGAATTTAATATCTTATCAATAATGATATTAAGATATTTAATGCGATTACATTAAGCCATCAGTTATGCCAATTTTTATTTATTATATAAAATAGGGCGTTGTTTCTGTTATTACAATCATTATTGAGATAAATAAGAAATACCATAATAAACCATATCTGTATAACTTAGAGCGGTTTAGCTGCTTAATCGGTTTTATACATTATAAAATAATTAGCAATATCTAATATTATGCCAACGAGAGAGAGCATTCTGGAAAATTATAAATTTTAATTGAATATTACCTAATTACCTATCACAATGGACTTAACGATTCACGTAATTTCAATGCGAAATTCCAAATTGATATATCAATAAGCTGTAAATTTAGCATATATCTATACTAATATTATAAAGCTGAAGAGTTTGTTTGTTTGTTTGTTTGTTTGTTTGTTTGTTTGAACGCGCTAATCTCGGGAACTACTGGTCGGATTTGAAAAATTCTTTCGGTGTTAGATAGCTCATTTATCGAGGAAGGCTATAGGCTATATATCATCACGCTACGACCAACATGAGTGGAGCCACGGGGGTGAAACCGCGCGGAGCAGCTAGTAATCTATATGTCTTTCGACAGTTTATATTCCGATCTTGTAACAGCACAATACATTGAAAATCAACGTTACTGTATTAGAAAATATTTGCAGTCAACATCAGAATCTGATAACTATTTATACGAATATATCGCTATCAGTATCCTGAAATATATATCAAACTACTGAATCAACAATATAATATATCTCAATGTAAGTAATTGAATCCACTAATCGCAAATGGTGCCTTATCAATTAAGATTATCTCTTTAAAAACCCCAGCCGTTGAAATGTTTATTTCAGTATTGTGAATCGAAGACATGAGAGAGTTGAAAATGTTTTAAACTCAAAACATAGATTAATTGAGGTGTTGCTGAGTTATTAGTAAGTATAGTGGTACATGTTCAGCGCGAAATTATAGGTTTATAACGCTTATAAATGTAATCTTGCAGTGTAAGAAGGAAACTGTGATTTGTGTTGAGTGAACTACAAAGGTAAATGGATGCTATTTTGAAAACGTATATTGTATTGAACCATGTTAAGTATGTTAATTATTGCAACATATTGCGAATGTCTATTGTTTAAACTTTAAAGTATGTTAATATGATGCTCATTGATTTTTGAATGACTGTACCTATATTGTTTAGTGATAATTATTGTGATTTGTGTTTAACGACAAACGTTTAGTCTTTGTGATCGTGAAATAATGTTGTATTTATAATTATTCAATATTAATGCGTTATGAACGATGGAGTAATTGATACAAATATATATTTTTACGAGTAAAAAGTAAGAGTAGGTATATAAGTAATTGCATTGTTCTTTAGAAAAATACCAACAAAGCAAAGTTATTTTATAATTTTTCCCGTTTATAAACAGGAAGTTTTTAACACTAATTTTCTTTACTGCATAGATTTTAAAACAACAGTTTAAAAGTATACAAATACATAACTTTAGACATAACAATCAAATACAATTATTTTGCAAATTAATTATAATATTAAATTATTATTATTATAATAAGAAAGTAGATACTTTCTTATTTTAGTGGATTAAATAGTTCGAGGAAATCAACATAAGTTGTACAGTAAAATCCGCGCAGTGATCGATACATTAAACTAGGATTTACTTGTTTTATATTTTGTATTAATAATAATCTTTTAAATAAATGCTATATAGTTATTACTCTAGTATGTACTATTAGGTCAAGTGATTTATGATAAATGAGTTATATTATGTCTATAATATTTTGCTAGAAAAATTGTTTATATTAGATAGTACCTAACTGAACCTTTATTGTGCGAAATATACGGGTAGAACAAACTAAATGTTATCCTAGTTATAGAATTGAGTATAAATTTACTTGCTCAGTTACAGAGGTAACTATGAAAAAGAACGCATCCTAGTTATGTAGGCATGTTTCGTCCCTCTTAGAAAGGTGCCAAAGTGTAAGGACCTCAAGGGCCTCTAGGAGTTCCATTTAAGGTTTCACACTTTACGAGGACCCTCTTATCCTAGTCAGACTGTAATTTACTCACTTTAAAATTCCCTTTGAATGCGTTTAACAGGATTAACACGCGGTTCATATCAGGTCACTTGTAAGCAGATTAAGCTAGGTAGTAAAGTTAAAAATTAAGTACCTACTTATTTAGAAATCAAATATTTTTACAGATTTCGCACCCTTTGCAGTCTCCCCGTGACCACGCTCGAATAAATCGCGTTTAAAATCCGTTAAAATCTTTAATTTCTAAATGTGTAATACTCGCGTAAAATCAAACACTAGAAAATACTACCAAGTTATTTATTATTATTTATTATCTATCTGCATGTATTAACAATAGAACGATCTATATGAAATACGATTGAAACATATAAGATTAAACTACAGTCGACTCTCGTTAATTCGAAACTCGAGGGACTCTCAAAATATTACGAATTATCAAGAGTTTGAAATATCAAATGGTTCGAAATTTGTGAGAGAAAATAAATAAAACTTCGAATTATTAATTGTTAATCAATTATTATTTAAATGCTATTCTACAGTAACCGAATGATAACTAAACATACCAATTTGTGAGAAGTTTAAAGTCAAACTAATCATAACAAAAACAACGGCTCATTGAACAAGTTTGAACTTGTCACAAAATGTACCTACCTGACTACCTGCTTACAATCTTTCCGCCTCTTTCTCTCTGCAACTTTGAATTGTCGAGTGTTGGACGCCGATGAGTTCGAATTAACGCGTCGTTTTGTTATAAAGCAATGGTATTTTCATTCGAATTACCAAGTGCACAAAAATGTATGGATTTAGTTCGAAATATAAAGAGATTTTGTAGGGACCTCGTGACAACTTTGAATTATAGAGAGGTTCGAATTATCGCAGGTTTGAATTAACGAGACTCGACTGTATCTATATATATAAAAATGAAAGCCGTTTCGCGTTGTCGCGGCATCACGTGTGAACGGGTGGACCGATTTCGATAATTCTTTTTTTATTATATTCCTTGAAGTACGAGGATGGTTCTTATGGAGAGAAAACGTAAATATGTACCACGGGCGAAGCCGGGGCGGACCGCTAGTTTAAAATGAATATGCATATAATGATCGCTCATTTTTATCCGACTGATATGATTACTGAAATTAATATCACAGGTATTATACAATACGTAAATAGGATATAGGTATGCAAAAACTATGATAAGAACTTTGTAGATAATAAATATACACTGAAGACTGAAATTTATGAATTATATACCTAATTGAAGAATTTATTGATGTGGTGCTTTTATTGAAGTGAAACTTCTTTATCGGGGTTGGAAAAAAATTTAGTGTAGGTAACATTTTTTCGTTACGCGTGACATTTTTCCGTTACGCGCCATCTTTTTCTTATCCCTACCATCCGTGAATCGACGTATTTCTGTAAAGTTGCATATGTATAGTAAATTATTTTTTGAAAAATAAGGTCATAAAGAAGTTTCACTTCTTACGTGTGTATACTAGTACACGCACACATTTTTGAAGTGAAAACTTCTTTTACTCCAGTCAGTTAAGACAATCAATTCACAATAATTCCAAAAGTTTTCAAACTTCGGTCAAGTGAATGGTACATTGGGGCGACAATAAATCTCATTTTGCAACCTTGTCCGCAGTCCGGAACTGCAATTAAATTATTTTTTGCTGTATGGTCGTGAAAAAAATTCCAAAAGTTCTGCAAACTTGGGGATGTTTTCGATATAATATTTCATATCACGTATTAAATTTGCAACCAATCTCAGTGTACGGAACATCTTTAGATATTGAATATTAATGTTTTTTTTATTTATTAAACTGAATGAGGTTGCAAATTTGTAAATGTATCAGAATATATGTTTTCGAAGTTTGCAACCAAGTTCCAAAACTTTTGTAATTATTCCGAGACCACCTTACTCGAAAAAATGACCACGAATAAAAAATAATTATAAATAAACATGTTCCGGTCAACGAAAAAGGTTGCAAATTTGTGTACGTAAAAGTAATTTAATTCTAATAATTATTTAAAAGGTATGTTAATTATTTTGCTTAAATTGGACTACGTGTTTTGTTTCCATTAAAATTATAATATTTATAACCGCGATAGTAACAATACATAGTAATGAGATCCCAACACCATTTGAATGATCGATATTTTCTGTAACATATCTTAATGTTTCTCCATGTTTTCTCATAATTTTTATATCTCATAATAATTATATTTCCGAATTATATAAAACGCGATTTTGGTTGCTTCCTGATTTATGACACAATTCTAAATAGAAATTGTACAATTAATTTTTCGAACAAAATGAGGTTTTTGAATTTCTTATAATATGTATAATGTATATTTGTATGATAATTTCTTATTGATCATGTGGTTTTATTACTCATTAGTTAATAATGTATAAAACCCGTACACGAGGAAAATAGAACATCTTTTTATATATCTATCTTGATCATTATTAAACTATTGTAGCTTAAAAATAATACAAAAAGTCCCGTATATTAAGGTATGGGGCATTCCAATAATTTATACAATGGTTTTTCGATCAATTGTTTATGTCTAATTAGATGATAATGCATAGTAAATTCATTTAAGCAAGAAGGAAGGTTCGAAGAATTATATGGACAGTCAATTGTGTGTTGGAAATTGAAAAACACGATTATTGGATTATTTGGAATATACCTAATACCTAGTTATTATTAAATCAATTGGTTTATGGTAATTTCTTTATTTTTTTATAGTTAATGCTATCTTCACTAATTCAATTTATTCAATTTGCTCTCATATTGGCTATTTCGGGTCAAAAATTACTTTTGATCTATTAATATACCTAAGTTATAGGCGATACACATGTCGTTTAAGGGATATTGATAAATCCATTAAGTATCTCTTTTGTTTATTACTTCGCAAATCGATCTATGAATGAGCGAAGGTGCTGTAACTTACGTCATGACTGCAATCAGCAATGCAATTACAGGTGGTCATAACAAAAATAGTAACAAAATGTAAACAATACTCTATAGTTATCGATTTATTTGAATAATCGGTATACGATAAATTGGTAACAATAGTAACGCAATATAAAATCGATAGCATTATAAACAGCAATTATATGCAGTGATTACTGATTTTTGTAGAAACGATTATAAAACATACTACGTTAGAAGAGGGAATTTGTGTAGTGTAGTTGTAGGTAAATACGTATCTATACTAATATTATAAAGCTGAAGAGTTTGTTTGTTTGTTTGTTTGAACGCGCTAATTTCGGGAACTACTACTAATTCTTTCGGCGTTAGATAGCCCATTTATCGAGGAAGGTATAGGCTATATAATATCATCACGTTAAGGTGGATGTACCGACCACACCCCGGACACTCCATACAAAATTATCGTTTTGACAGTCACACTGTAGAAACTGCAAATGTGTGTGTTAACGCTTTATGGTTGGCACATTTGTGACTAGCGTAAAAAAAAATTCGCGTTTTTCTGATGAAATACATCCGTAAACAGCACAATATCTAACCATTTTCTACGAAAAACGATAATCACAAATCCAAAATAATAAAATTACTTTAAGTCAATTTGATTAATGTTGTCAATCTTCGTTGCGTATCGTCCTTGCGGGAAATGGGTACCATAATATGGCTGATCGTGCGGGTTGAGGTAAGTGTTTAATTTTGGCGGGGGGCGGAGAGTGTCCGTTCTGTAGCGTTTAGCTACTATTATGTATTCTGTGGTACCGACCGTCCCTCCATACATTTTTGATTACCTCTAAACACTTAACACAGACACTATTTCTTTAAAACTAATCATTTTATCACTTCTCTATAATGAAATGTGTGCGCGTTCGACCTTTTTAATCAATAATTTACAATATTTACTTAGAAAAACAACAGTAAAATACCGGAAAAATTTGACACTTCTACAGTAGTGTGCGTGACTTTTGCCAAGCGAAACACGACATAAAGCACGACATCTAGCGCATAGACTATATACTTATTACAGATCTAGCGCGTCAATGTCTAAACGAAAGGCGATGTTTAGACATTGACGCTAGATGTCGTGCATTCGCGTTCGTTATCTTATACATAATGAGCATAATTCTAATAAATCAAAGTTCTGTGTAAAAACTGAGTAATTTCATTTCCAATCGTTCAAAGAAAATAACAATAAAATAAAATAAAACTAATGACCTTAGAAACTATGTTTTTTTTTGTAAACAATTTATTACTCATTATTGTTCGTCCGTCGGTCGTAGGTCTGTAAACTGTATTGTACACTGAAGGTAAATGGTACTGTAGGTACTACTTTAGTTCGGCGTCGTCGTCGCGTCGCGTCGGCTTGATATAAAATTACATTCTTGATTTCATTGACACGCGCTATGATTTGCGCGCGGAATTTCTTGTGTTGTGAATTTATTTTTGTATGCTATGCATTTTAATTGATTCAAATTGCAATGTTTCTCTAGTATACATTTGAGACTATATTGTAAATTGTAATAATTGATCGTGGGTATAGTAATTAATTATTCTAATAACGCAATTAGTAATATATGTATTTTCGGTGGGATTCAAAACAAAAAATTGGCCCGTGATTTTTATGAAATTTCACCACATTGCAAATCACATCAATCATAGTTCATACACATGTATGACGAAAGTGATTAGTATTGTGGCTAACATTGACTCATCAGTTCATCACTGAAACCAGTGATAAATCAGTACCTATAGGTATCATATTGTGTTTGAATATTTTTAAACAATGATATAAGTATACAATTATTATAAATCGGTAAACTATCAAAGTAATCACAAACTTGCAAACATTGGTAAAATGTCCAGTAGTTTATGAGCCTATTCATTACAATCAAACAAACAAACAAAGTTTTCCTCTTTATAATATTAGTGTAGACAAACACTATGAATACGATCACGAATGCAAATTCGGGGATTTTCTAATTATTGCTAAATAATAATTGAATTCGTTTTGAAATACTCTATAATTTTTAGTGTATAAATAGACATTTATAATGTGGTGCTCATTTTTTTTGTACTGCTAACGCTATTGTAGGTACCTATTTTCGTTGTTTTATTTCAAGTGAACACGGCCATACAATTTTGTCACGAGCCGCCTATGATTGTAGGTACTTTTGTTAGGCTCCTTCGTCGTCCGCGTCGCGTCGGTCGGCTCGAAAGTTCTTGATTTCATTGTCACGCGCTATGATTTGCGCGCGGATTTTCTTGTGTTGTGAATTTATTTTTGTATTATTATTATTTTTTATTTTTTTTTTATTTTATTGATTCAAATAAAATATTTCACTAGTATGCATTTGAGACTATATTGTATTATGTATAATTTATCGTAGGTATAGTTATTCTTATAACGCAGTTATATTTTCGGTGGGACAATTTGACCCGTGATTTTTCTGAAATATCACCACGTTGCAAATCACATCAATCATACACACGTATGACGAAAGTATAGTGGCTAACATTGACTCATCAGTTCATCACTGAAACCAGTGATAAATCAGTATATCATATTTTATTGTGTTTGAATATTTTTTAAACAACGATATATACAATATTATTATAAATCGGTAAACTACCAAAGTACTTCCGAATTTTCAGACAGACAAACAAGTAGTTTGAACACGCAGTTTTCTTATACTAGTAGCAAAAATCAAAACCATAATATTATGTTTACCTACTATATTTTACTAAAAGTCGAGTGCGTCGAAATCGTAAATAATAGGTAATATAATGTTTTTCACCTTCCTGGTTATTTTCCCATAGTAAATAGTGTTTTAGGTTTGTTGTTGTAGGTAGGAATAATAATTAATTATTCTTACTTGTTGGTTATGAAATGTATATTGAAATAATTTACTTTTACAAATCATTAGTGATATTAGTTTTGAGTGAAAATGCTTGGATCAGCATAATATTATATGGTACTTCAAATACATGTTTTGATAAAAAAACAATAGTGTAATAAAATAAAACTGCGTTTTATTGTAATCAATGTTGACAGTTTTAAATTCCAAAATTATTGATCAATAAAATAGTTTACACCAACAAATATAACTTTTATTTTTATAACCATCGTTCATAATATAAACCGTAGCAGGTGGCGTTTTGAAGTTCTGTCTACTCATACAGAAAAATGGAAAACTTGTTTTTTTTGTAAACAATTTATTACTCATTATTGTTGTTTGGCTGTGTGTTTGGCAACTCGAAGCGTGGTCGTCCGTCGTAGGTACTTTTGTTTTGTTACTCAGGAGGATAACCTCAGACTGTAGACACTGTAGTGATGTCAAGACAAATGTGCGAAAGACTGTAAAGTCAGACGCTAATTTAGAAGACGGGCTACCCATTGGGGCTGTTGAAATTGTCTGGAGATCCTTTTGGAACTCATCCATTTGTGGTTAAACACTTCAAACATCTGATCAATAGACTGTGTGATGGATTCCATATTAGTTTTAGTGCAGTGGCAGTGTAAATGTTGTTGTTGAGGTTATGTAAATTTAACACTTTAGTTAACTACCAAGATATAAAGAAATGAGGATAGGACACAATAACTATTGGTTGAGGTATTTATAAACTCATAATATACTTTTAAAAAAATCACGTTTTAATAAATTTCTAGAATTAAATTAGAACAGCTGATTCAAAATAGCCTAAAAAATCTTAATAATAATAATTACGCTTCACAGCAAGAAGAAATGTACCATATGTACCCGCACAAAGTCGATATTGTGTTGCCTACCGTTCGACTCAATGGCTAGGGTTGTAACTACCTTTAATAATTATTACCAAACTAATAAACCGAGTGATGCGAAATAACCATAATTCTTTTAGAGTTTGATAAAATGATCAGGCAGGTATTTTCTTTAATCCTCTGAATTCTCGGTTACTAAATTGTATCGTTGAAATTATTCTTAATCGCGTAAATTTAATAAATAATCATATGGAAAACACTTTTCATTTGTTTTTTTACTTTCACGCCCAACTACTATACAATAATTACGTTGTTTCGGTATTTTGACGAGAAAACGCAGGAAACATCCGTTGTATCATTTTAGATAGATTGTATATTTTGTATCTGTAGAATTGAAATCAAAGCTATGTATATGTTGTCTCCATTCTTTTCTTATCGGATTGTTGATCCCAATGCGAATGCGTCACTTAAATTTTATAAAAGACAATTAAGAACATCAAAAATAAAGTGATACGTAAATATTTCACAGTGCAATATATTATGTAATTAATAATAATTATATATTTATGAAAAAATAATTACATCAGATTTAATAATCGCAATTGTTTTGAATGTACATATGAATAAATGATTACATCATAATAGTAATAATCACAATTGTTTTATTTCCCATTTGTTGCAACCCTAGCATATTTTCATGTAGCAGCAGAAGTACCTACACTGGCGGCGCGGCGGCATCGTGCGACATCAAAGGCATTGCCTTACTAGGTAAGTTTATAATGATTAACTCTTTAATAATTATTTTTGACTTTACTCATTTCTTTTATTATATAATTTACGTTTTACTTTTACAGAATCCGATTCAATGGATTATGAAGACGAGTCACACAACGCCATACGATAGTGATGATGAATGAACATTTCAATAAATGCATGCGTGTTTTTTTATGTTGTTTTGTAATTGATAAAGAAATAAACTAAATATTTAAATGATGATTTGTTATTTGCAACACAACTTTATATTTGAGATTCTTTACAAATGTATATTTAGTTTTGTATCATCAAATTTATAAATTTTATTCCATAGTTTTCAAAATTAAATGTAAATGACCATAAAAACATTAATAAAGTAAATCATTGATGTAAGGTCAGGGAACGTAATACATATATACATCTGACCATGTAGAAGCTAAGTCTTGTTGACTGCTGAAGTCTGTAAAGTTTTGTTGTCTGCTGAAGTCTGTACGCAATGAAAATGTCTGCCGTTTCGAAAATAAGTTTTTAAGACCCTAATAAATAAAATATATGAATGGCAGATCTGGTCAAATACTTTCAAAATTGTATTTTTTTCAGCACTTTCATAAGTGTCTGCCAGAATGTTATCCGCGTGATAATGGTCTGCCATTGTTATTTTCCGATAGTAATAATAATCTATTTTCAAATATCAAAATGGCAGACGTGGTCAAATGGTTTCAAAGTTCGCCAAAAATTTCCACCTGTCTTACCTAAGCGCGCGCCCCGTCCACCACTCTGGGCTTAGTGACTCCTCATCTCATGTATAGTAGGTATAGGGGAATCAACACACAAAAATCCAGGTCTGGTCAAATACATACAGGTAGCTTTGCGCTAGCTCTCTAGCTATTACTTCTTATGGAGAGAAAACGTAAACATGTACCACGGGCGAAGCCGGGGCGGACCGCTAGTAAATAATAAAATAATAAATAGTGTATTAGATTTGTTATTGTATCTTGTATACCTACGAATAATTATTCTTACGTCTTGTTGGGAAATGTTCAAATACCTACCTATTGAAATAATTTACTGTTACAAATCATTAGTGTTATTAGTTTTGAGTGAATAGGCATGGATCAGAAATTCAGAATATAATATGCTACTAACTACTCAAATACATACATGTTTACACAACAAACACCACTGACCTCTATAACTATAAGTTATAGAGGTCAGTGACCGTCAGTGACAAACACTATGGATACCTACGCTCGCGAATGCAAATTCGGTGATTTACTAATTATTGATACCTAGTCATTGAATTCGTTTTGAAATAGCCTGTACTTTGTAATTTTTAGTGTTATAGACATTTATAAAATGTGGTGCTCATTTTTTTGTAATAAATCATCCCGAACGCTATTGTATTTTCGTTGTTTTATTTCAAGTGAACACCTATACAATTTTGTCACGAGCCGCCTCTGGCCTCTGGGTGAAATAAACAAGTCAAATGATTTTTGTTCTAATTGTATTTTGGTAGTAGTTTGTTTAGAATTTACATTACCATTGTTTAATTTTTACCTACTATATTTTACTAAAAGTCGAGTGCGTCGAAATCGTAAATATCTTTTTCACCTTCCTGGTTTTTTTCCATAGTAAATAGTGTTTTAGATTTGTTGTTGTATGAATAATTATTCTTAGCATAATATTATATCATAGGTATATGCTACTTCAAATACATGTTTTGATAAAAAAAACAATAGTGTAATGTAATAAAATAAAACTGCGTTTTATTGTAATCAATTTTGACATTATTTATTTCCCAAAATTACAACAAAATAGTTTACGCCAACAAATATAACTTTTATTTTTATAACAATCCTACTTGTTTTACATTCACGCCATCTAGACTTAAATCTTTATCATTTTTGTATACGTCTGTGTGTGTAAACGACCCTGTATGCAATGACAGATGTTATAATGCATTTTTTTACCGAATTGGGTGGATTTTAAGGCAATGATATGACATATTTCAATAAAATATAATATTTAGTAACCGCCATGACTATTCCTACGACCTTAATCTTTTCCAATTACGCAAAAACTCAAATAAACTAGAAATGTAGAATTCAGCGCCATCTAGCGGGACATTGGCTGGGAACAGATCGTAGCAATCACCTTAAGACCAACAGGATCGGAGGCACGCGGGTGAAACCGCGCGGCACAGCTAGTTACTTATATGGAAACATTTTAATTGGCCAACTTCATTATAAAACAATTAGGTTGAAGCAAAACGGTTCATAATAAAAAACTTAATGGCTTTTTATTTGCCCTCGATAGTTTTTTCATGGTGGTAAATAAAAAGTATTTCTAATCCTACATACGTTATTTCTATAAAATATCCTCCCAATGACCTAAAAATATTAAGGCACTTCGTTCAAGTCACTTCCTAATTTTAAGCAAACTTTATTTACGTTCGGTTCTGTGAAAATCGTTATTAAAACAATATTATAGGTATTCAATTGTAACCAAACTTTATTTGGGTTCGGTTTTATGAAGAAAATATAATGTATTAAATAATATTATACTTAACTATTGTTTATATATCTTTTGTATTCCGTGTTATGTTTACACTTTACTTACTTATTAATTACTAGCGGTCCGCCCCGGCTTTGCCCGTGGTACATATTTCGCAATAAAAGGTAGCCTATGTTCTTTCTCAGGGTCTAAAGATTGTCTGTGCCAAATTTCATCAAAATCGGTTGAGAGGTTTAAGCGAGAAAGCGTAGGTAACAGACAGACAGGCAGACAGACAGAGTTACTTTTGCATTTATAATATTAAGTAGGGATATTTCAGTATAAATTCTGAGATAATAAACATATGGATACAATCACAATACATTTCGTACCTCAACATGGAAAGTTTATTAAATTAATTTTCATATTATATTATGTAGATTTCAATGGAAAACATATTTGTAAATAAACAGAATCGCTCATTCGAGGAATTTGAGTTTTGATATAAATAAAATATTTTGCAAAACATGTGTACTAATTAGTATTTACGTGGGAAAATTCCGGATATGATATTAAAAGTTAATCAGATAGTAGCGATGATTACAGTTATGATATTTAATCAAGCATGCGTAATTATTTGCACAGAATCCTTTGGCTCTAAACATATTATTGTATTGTTTTAACATTTATTATTATTTATTGTTTTCTAGTTCGGTGGTTGCGATTGAAGCTAGTAATAAATTACCTACGTCTTATTTATGAGAAGGTTTTTACTTTAATTATTAAATAACAATAGGTAAATTCTAAGAATTAGTGAAAGAATATTTAACTTTTTTATAGATATTATGTGTATATATATTATATATTTAATATTTACTGGAAATAAAAGTATTCTACATTTATTCTACGAAAGAAAAATAGTTGTTTGTTAGGTTTGTTGTCTTTGTTGTTCACTCAAAACATCAGTTTTCAAAGTCTAAAAATAATGGAAAAGAAAATCGAAAATCGAAGAAAATAGAACAGAAGAACTCAGAACCATGATAGAACTACCTACTTGTTTTACTCGATAATTGTCCATATCACATTTGATTAAAGTACATTTTTGATTGCAGGTAGAATAAATCCAATACACCCAAAATGGACCGCCTTAGTGTGGGTCTCGTGCTCACACTATGCCTTACTACAGTTGCATCTATCGAAGACTTCAGTAAGTATACCAAAGCTACCGTTCGAAAATGACTCGTATTACAAGGCTGTTTGGTAGATAATGCTGTAGTATCTGTTATGGAAATCTCAAGAAAGTACCTTTTGTTTACGTTTGAATGTTCATTAGCTTGCCAATATATTTTTGAAATTTATGACAGTTGACTCAGTTATGGTAATCCGCTTTTACTTTATCTATTTCACAAATTAATTAGGTATAATACGAAATAACAAAATTATAGGTAATAAGCAATAATAAAATAAATTGAATGTAAAAACTAATAATTATTCGAAACTATTTAATTTTCTGGTTTCTCGGAAATAAAATTCAAAAGGGAAAGAGCTGCAATCAGAATCGTTGGAACATTACACGTGTATCAGATTAAACGTTTCTCTTTAATTAAAAATATTCCCTTTCAAAAATATTCTTGATACATTGGACACCTACTTACAAGTTACATACCTAATATGTATATGATTTTTATTTTTTGTATTTCCCATTTTTCAATTGAATAATTAAAACATAGAGTTACAATTTATTATGTAAATAATTACTATCAAATCATGTGGAAATATTATAATTGATTTATCGTTTAATTTAATCTAATTGTGACCACGCGGTTTTTCCTGCCTTTATTCTATAAGGTCATAAGGATAATTATTTTATAGTAATCGTGCAAATATTGCTACTTTTTCTAACTATTTTGTCACTATGATGAGTACATAATAAATACCCTAATAGACTATAACATAAACAAGTTTTGTAAGTTAAACGTATTATAATCTATAATTAGTTGCTTTTGCGTTAAGATAATATGGGCTTTTTATCTATGTATCTACTATCTATCCTAGGTGCATCTTATATTTTTAAACAAAGTGAATCAGAAAATATAAAAAAATTTCATCGCATCTAAGATAGCGTGTAAATTAATCAACAAGGACGTTCTTAATTTACAGTGTTACAAACAAGTACCTAAGCAAAGTTAAGCTAATATTATTATAAAACACAACATAATACTGTCATAGTGGATAACAATGATATATGTATGATTGAGGATCGATTCTGCGGGATTAACTACGCAAGCAGATTATATACCTAGTGGGTAGTCTATTTTTGATAACTCTGACTATACAACGTGTCCCAGATACGAAAGAAGTATTATAATAAACAAGTAGTGATTGATATTTTATTCAGTGAAGATTCTTATTACACGTATATTTGTCAAATTAATGGACTTTTAGCGTTTTAAACGGTTTTAAAGGTATTAGTTATATGTATTACAAGGTTTTTGTCCGTGTTAAATCAATAACAATGGAATTAATAAATCACGAAGCATAACGTATTGGAGTACCTATAGAATTGGACTTGCCTTGGAAAATACCTTTTGATGTGTGTTTTTCTGAATCCCTTGAGTATGTATTAGGTAATACGTAGGTAATACGAATGAAGCTGGATTTTATTATGCTTTAATTATAAAAAAAAGTAATAATTTTTTATCTGTGACTCCACAGAGGAAAAATTATAACATTTTTTATTCAAAGAATGGATTGTGATTTTACGCGAATTTTAATTACCAACATATTTTTCAGCGAAAATTCGATGAAATGTACTTACAAGAGCGAACTTAAATTAGACAGAATATTTTCAATATTGCATTCATTTTGCATTTTTCAATTATTAAGATTATTAACTCATTAATATATGTATATGTCGTGGCCATATCGTAGATTTGCTCATTTCATGAAATGGCCAATTTAGTTTGGCCAGATCGTTAAATCGTCAACGTTTCACGATTTGTGACGGCACTAAATTAAACAAGTTCTTAAAATATTCTGAATTTTTTAATGTTTTATGGACTCTCTAAGATATATTATACGATCTGGCCAAATGTCGATGACCAAATCGTGAAACGTTGACGATTTAACGATCTGATCTATGTTGGCCATTTCATGAAATGAGCAAATCTACGATATGGCCACGACATATATATATATATCATTGACTATATTTCGCTATATGTTTTATTAATAAATTAATACATTTGCTTTGTTCACACCACTAATTGCTTATCTTCTAGGATTGTGTTCTGCGGTAAAAATGAATCTAAACACAAACTAATCTTACTTCAGTTTAGTTAATTACTGTTACCATTATTTACCTTGAATCTTATCGTTATGTTATAAGGAAATGTCTCTCATTTCAGTATTGAACTTGTATTTGAAGCGTTGTCTTATATATTAATATGTATTTTTGAAACAGTCTACCTATATTCTTTAAAACCGTTTGTGTTGAATTTGTGATAAAATATTGAAGTTTCAGTTTAAATAGTGCGTTATAATTTCTGGAATTCTGTGATATTTGTGTTTTATACTTACATTAGACTTTTGGTAAATATATTTTTATAAATATTCCATGATGAAATGAAATTCAGGGAAATAAGGACGTTTATTTCCACTTACACACTCGAATAATTTGAATTTTGAAATATTATATTCATTTTTGAAAACATATTTTTTAAACGAAAGGTTTATTTTAAATCTTCTTTTCTACCCACAGTCGTATATGCTATTGTATTTTTCTCTCCCTTCCTTTTAATATTATGTATAGTAGCTAGACTTACCTTTGAGAACCTAACCTTTAAGAAAACTAACAATGAAGTAAACTCTATTCTCTGAATGAAAGAAAATTCTTTATTGACATTTCGTTACATTGCGTTACAAATACATTAAAAAGACATATTATACAAAAGTTTAAAAAATAGCAAAAAGTGGTCTTAACGATAGGTAGAGATCTCTATCAAGGCAAAAAAAATTGCAAAAGGCAGCCTTATTGTTAGGTAGCGATCTCGATCGGGCAACTCTTTGAGTGCATTGAAAATAGTCTAATAGTTAACAATAATAAGTAAGAAGGATTAAAAAGGGACAGGAATTGGTAGCCCTTATGTATGAATACGTTACGTGATTCGAAGCAAATTTATGTAAACTGAAGCTTATAATTTTATCGACATTTTGAAAATTTGCATATTTGAAAGCCTAAATAGATTATCACATATGGATGCTGTGGTAATAGTTTAATATGCATATACGTCAAATGGATTACTTACCTAGTTTTTAGACGTCGGTTAACTAAATGAACATTGATATCTGCTATCTATTTAGTTTTGCTAAAATACTTGTAATATCAATGGTATATTTATCTATTCCGTGAAAGCTACTTATTGTAGAAATTTAGTTATACCCAATAATAATTTAGTTGTTATCTTTGAATAATAGAGACGGAATATTGTTAATTATCGTGCGTAAGCAATTTAAGATTGCATCGAATTGCAAAATGCTGTCAAAATCGAATAGTCTAGGTACCTTTGTAATTCTTCAGTACGTCGTCCAAAAAAGGATTTAGATTCGTCGAATAACCAATAATCGATCGTATAGGAGGTAGCAACGTTGACAAGTGAGCATTTTAGTATAGTTGGTTCTTTGATATGCTGTTCCTCTTGCTATTTCGGTTAGAGTCCGGGCTGTCTGGCTGGTCGCAGTGGTTGCGTTTATTAGTGCGCATCTTATCTGCACAGGAAAATATCCTTAATTTAAAGTCATTTTTTAACGCGTAATTTTTAATCTTTTGCCTTTAGATAGATCCATCAGACATACATTTTTTATTGCAAGACGTTTTTTTCGTTGTTAAATAGGTGCCAGACGCAATTTTTTATTTAAAATAATTAAAATGTCATCGAAATAAGTGAAATTCTATCAAGATGAGTCCCCGTGAAGGATAAGTAATCACTGTATAACTTATACTATATATAATATTCATTTTACTATTTACAATTTTTTTGCAACAATCTACCATGGTGCCTTCTTTTCCCAACGAACCTCAAATAGGACGTTAATGTAAACTTGATAAAAACCAGATATCATCAAGAAATTAAAGACTTTTTAACGGATTTTAAACGCGTTTTATTCATTATATTATATTCCCGAGTCTTTAATTTCTAAATGTATAATACTCGCGTAAAATCAAACACTAGAAAATACAAATATCATCAAATTCATATTTATACCCAAAAGTGTAATAAATATGAAACCATCTATTAAAAATATTAGTTTACTAATTATTCAATATAAGTATTAAAAAGGATAATATAATATAAATAATAAAGTTATTACTTACCTTTTAAGCGGACTCATCTTGATAGAATTTCACTTATTTCGATGACATTTTAATTATTTTAATAAAAAATTGCGTCTGGCACCTATTTAACAACGAAAAAAACGTCTTGCAATAAAAAATTTATGTCTGATGGATCTATCTAAAGGCAAAAGATTAAAAATTACGCGTTAAAAAATGACTTTAAATTAAGGATACCTATTTTCCTGTGCAGATAAGATGCGCACTAATAAACGCAACCACTGCGGCCAGCCAGACAGCCCGGACTCTAACCGAAATAGCAAGAGAAACAGTATATCAAAAACCCAACTATACTAAAATGACTTTTTTTTAACGTTGCTAGCTCCCGTACGACGAGTACCTAATAATTCATGATTAATTAAATGACAACAAAAAACGAACATATTCATAAAATTATTCGATCAGAAGTAGAGCTCGCAGTAGCAGGCCATTAAAATAATCATAGTCTTAAAAATTTTCCTAAGGCTCTCTATTCCAAGGATTACACCACAATTTCAGATCTGATCATAAATGACCAATCAAATCAAAAAGCCATTAACCTCACTCAAAACACAAACTCAAACTCAAACATTTATTAATTATTCAATTAGACTTCTTCGAGAAGCACTTTTGAAACGTCATATTTTTACATATTTTTAACATTTACCACCGATTCGGAAAGCAGTATCTATGGAGAAGAACCGGCAAGAAACTCCATACACACTATATGACTAATTATCTCTATTTTACAACCTCAACTAATTCCTTCTAACCTTATCTTATTTTCAGATGTAACCGAGGCCCCGCTTCTGACTGTGACGAACAGACATGGTGAGGAGGTGTTCATAAGCGCAGACCTTATGAGGAAGCTAAATGAGGAGCTGGAGACCTGGCACTGGACCCCCTGGCTGAGAACCAGGACGTTGATAGAGGACAATATTCTGACAGAGGTGGCCTGTCCCAGCGGGGACTCGATAGACAGCTTCCCGGACAGCATCTTTGACGGTCAGTTTTAGAAGAAAATATTTGTAACACACGCACACACACACAATACACGTACCACACACATAATATGTACACAATACAAGTAGTACAATTTTTCAACACACCCTAAAATAAAAACACATTATTTTGGACACAGAGTGCGTTAATAGACACACACACACACACACAAGATAAGATAGACAGAAAATATCGCGACACATCACACACACACAAGGAAAGAAAGATAGAAAACATTTTGGACACAAAGACACACTGACAGAATATAATAGAAGGAACACATTGATTTCAATAAGCACGACAAATTATAATTGTCGGGAAATTCTTGTAAATAAAACAGTGATTGGGTAATCCGGCGGTTCTAACCTACACACATAATTAATAATATCTAATTAGAAATAATATAAATTTACATTATGTGTCATTTTGTGTGCCAAAAAGGACGCTAGGACATTTTGGGTAACCGTTTTACCGTTTGTTACATGAAAGCGCCTCGACTCGTAGAATTTAGTCAATAGTTCACTACTTACAGTAGGAGTTCAATATAATCCATGACTTTCTGAACCTTTAATGCATTTTCCGTATGGATGCGTTAATGCATTATACTTAAAACAGAGTGTTTTGGATTAAGAATTTTATTAAATTTTCACTTCTAAAAATTATAATGCAATACAAAATTCTAGTAAATTTACACTGGTAAAGGATAATTTAACATGTTTGTTTCATGAATTTTGAGATATATTTTTGGCCGATAGTTTCACAACTATAATAATATGTACATACCTTTGATTTGTATCCAGACGTTCATAGAGAGAGTAATTTTAAGGAAAAGTTGTAGTAAGTACATATGGCTAGAAAAATTAATAATACAGCTGATATTTTACATTTGATTTTTAGTGTGGTAGACGATAGTTGTGCGTTTGCAACTTTCTTCTTTGATTCTCCGATTAATCACATATCAAGATGTTATAAAGTCTTCATCGATAAAATGCCTAACTAACACTAAAACAGTATCTATCCCCAGCAGTTACTGAGATAAACACTAATCCATACAACACTTTAATGTTACAAGTACTAACATACAATAAACACGCTTCAAAAAGACTTTGAAAGGGATAAAGATTGTGTACTAAGCCAGCCTCTCCACAGATGACCAGCTGCGTCGCGGGGGCTTCTTGCTATATGTCCTATTTGGTATATACGCGTTCACACTCCTGGCGATCGTATGTAACGACTATTTCATACCCTGCGTCGAACTTATTTGCGAAGACCTGAAAATACCACAGGTGAGAGATATGATTTAAACTGTCAGAATTATTATTTTTTATCTGTAATTCGGTTTGGTAAAAATTGGAACGATTAATTCTCTGTCGTGGAAGAACTGTTGATCAAGTTTTGGTATGAATATAGAGAATTGCATAGCATATTTCAGAGAAGAGACTGACGAGCTGCAAACACAGCTATTATAATAATTATTTTGCAAAGACAGCCATTATAATAATGAATCCTGTGTAGTTTGCATTGTTTTGAACCTACTTACATAATATAAACTTAAACTCAGATCAAAGGTGCAAAGCCCTCGTGTCTCAGCTTAATTATGTATGTTTTTAAATTAATTAAAATATGGCGAACTAATGTTAACATACACAGATAGTTTACACTTTATGTATGTTGACAAGTTTATTCAAAAAATTGTATGATATACAAGGAATAGTTTAGTTAAAAATAGATCGTAACAGGATATCGAAATAAAAACGTAACTAGAATAAACCTCTGTTGTTTCCGTCAACATATTTAAAGCCCCAGAATGCTCGTTGAGAAATCGTGAGCAATTTTCCTGAATCGGATCGAATTGTAACCGCGTGTTTTCTTTGTCATTAAATGTCTTAGCGGTGTTGAAATCTGCTGCAATAAATCCTTATTTATCTAAAGGTCAAGTTCTCTAATGATGTAACTTATTAATGTCTTTAATTAAATTATTCTTAGTTAAATACATCACTAAGTTAGAGTAGTTTAATACTAGACGATATGTAACAATGACGAACTATGACAGTCCGTTTTGTATTTTCTTTTTTTAAAAAATTTGGCGCTATTTTTGAATTTGGAATTTTTTTTCTTTTTTTAGAATGTGGCTGCGGCCACGTTCATGTCGGTAGCGACGTCATGTCCAGAGTTCTTCGTGAATGTAATATCAACGTTTTTGACGGAGTCCGACATGGGTATTGGCACCATTGTGGGGTCCGCCATTTTCAACATATTGGGAGTCGCCTCGATCGGTGGTCTTGCTGCTGTTATGGTAAGGATGCAATAGGACTTAAGTTTAATATTGTGTATCTCTTAACTAGGTATATTTCTGAAATATATTATGTACTTATTTTCTTTATATTTTAAAAGGATCTTAAATATTATATTTTGAAACTCAAAAATAACAATACAAATATGTCATTACGTTACGACACTTTTAAAAGTATAATATTACTATAAGTAGTACGATTTATCAAAATAAAACTGGTAAAAATGTTCTCTTAAACTTCCACCAATCAGACACCATCAATTCTAACAGCTTCCCAATTTCAGCCAATCACAATCGAGCGCCGGCCCGTCACAAGAGACGCGTTCATATACATGGTGAACGTGAGCGTGCTGGTCATTATCGTTTGGGACGGCCAAGTGGAATGGTACGAAGCTCTGGTACTGGGCATCCTGTATATACTGTACTTCGTGGTTATGTTCAACAGTATGAGGATGTTCGCGCTGTACGATCGGATGGTCGCGTCGTGTTGTAAGAAGAAGCCTGAGTGTAAGTATCAACTTGAAACCTTATGTCTAAGACTACTCAGACACATACTTCATCTTTAGTTTTCTTAAATATGCAAGAAATGCACTTTCAAAATCACTCTCTTCAAGAAAAATTCCAACCAGAAGCTATCACCTTAAGGGTATCATACCCTTCCTTAATTAGACAAAAGTTTGGAATCCATTTGTCTTTCTGTGCTCTTTCAATTTTTTTTTATTTACTAGACAAGACCAAGAAACTACGAGTATATATTCGATAGAACTTTTTAATTGAAACCTTAAAGCGATCACGCCAATCACTCATCTATTCAACTGAACTATAAAGAAAATGTAATTGAAAGTATTATGTATCTATTCATTCCAATAACTACATTCAATAAATTACATCAAGCACTCGTGTATTGACAACGTTTCAACCTCGGTTTCTAAGAATCGTAGCAAAGATAGGTTACTTAGAATAAAAATAAAAATTGCACGTTCTTCGCAGAACTAGATTCAGTACAAAATACTTTGATTTTCTCTGTAAGGGCTAGGTAATCATTTAAAGGAAATATTGAAGACATCGGTCGAATGGTTTCCACAATATAAATTTCTCGTAGCTCCTATTCAGGGTCGCATGGCGTTGTAAATTTATTTTTCTCACTTTGACGACTTTCATTGCACATATTGATATGGAATATACATTCGACGAACCTGCATTCTATTTCGTTCAACGTAAACATCGATATACATCATAATAGGAACGTTCTTAAATACGTAGAAGCGACTTTCATGTGAAAGAGTTAACGCCCTCGAATTATATTAACATAAGAAATTATGTAGCGCTGATTATTATCCTTAACCCTTAAATTGTCACCCCTAGATAACTTGTGTGTATAATGTTCAAATTTGGAGGATGTATTGGAATTAGGATAGAAAAGAGGAAAATGAAAAAAAAAAATAAAATTTTTAATTTTTTCTATTGTTTTCACTATGTCACATAAAACGGACATTGCCAATTATATGTACATGTTTGGAACGTCACATATAACGGACATTGCACATTATTCGTGCAACCGTGGTACACTAATAAAATGCACATTATCAAATATGAAATTCATAATTATTATCAAATTATAATTATGGACGATCTAGAATAAGCTTTTCAAACATCTGTCTTAAAATATTGCTTAAAACTTTAACTATATCGTTAAAAATAATGGATTTAAAAAAACGACACTACCAAAAATCACAGAATAAGAATGTGCTTAGAATTGGAATAGAAATAGTCCTACATAGCCAGAGAACTTGTCTTATACACCAAGAAACTCCTCTTCCCATTCACTAAATTGTACACATTGAAATGTGTTTGCCACATCGTATGCAAAGAAGTCGTATACCATGCCTGAAGTACTAAAACAAACAGGAAATTTATATTACTTTTTTTTGTATTCTTCGGCGTATATATCCATTTGCTGCCAGTTTTTTTGCTTTGTAAGGTATTATCATTTAAATTTTCAAACATTGGGTGGTCTTTCTGGTAAGTAATATGATGCTGTGGCTGAAGTACTACTGACGAGTGGTAAAGATTCATCTCGCACCGCATGTAATGGCTGTAATTCTGCAGCTATAATATTTTACTGATGGTTACAATTCTGAATTTTGGGTCTTCATTGTCTCTAAAATCAATATGATATATAATTCCAGGGGTATGTTGCGGGGGTAAATGATTGACACTGTGATCATTGTGAAAAAATCCCCGTAGGTATAGATTTCCTTCGAAATCGTCATCTCAACTCAATGCCAGACTCTTCAGCTTCCGCCAGAGGTAGTGAGGGAGTTTTTTATTGATTACCAAGTCATGCTCCTGTAAAACATGATAAAAATAGAGAAAAATATATTATAATGGTGACTTTGAAAATGGCAGGCGTTATTGGCAACGTCCGTTACATAGGACATGTGAAGAAGACCCTAGTGTATAGTCCAAGTTGTCAACGTCCGTTTTATGGGACATCATATATAAAGTAAGATTTTTATTCGAAATATTGTAAAATATGTAAAAATTATGTCAAAATACTATACTTAGACTCGTATTCTAACTAATAATATAACATTATAAGCAAAATAGCCAAAATACTTACAGTTATTATCAATTTTATCAGGAGAGTCAAAAGATCCATTTTTTGCAATTTTCAAATGGTCACCATTCGCGACTGTACTTCGCTTCGCTAACGAAAATCGCATGTACGCGAAGGACATAGCTAGTACCTTCCCAATATACCGATTGGCGAAGCTTAGGTCTGCTATAATAGCGCCAGCATGTGTGTAAATACTATGTCCTTTAAAACGGACGAAATCAATTTAAGGGTTAATATTAAACACAAAATTCATAATCAATGAAAGTATTATTATTGAGGTGCAATAGTATAGGTTCTATGGTTATATGTTAGATCCTTGGTCAAAAAGGTTTTAATAGTCAAGTGAACATAACAATATGTATAAAATATGCCGCAGAAAGAGAAGTAATACTTTATACCGACTGATACATACTTAACAACAAAGATACATAAAATATTTATAATGACATAATATTCATCAAACACATAATCTCCGAATCTGATAAGGATTCAGATATTAACTGTTTTTATTAATTTGTTACAGATATTGTGACCACAATTGGTAAGCCAGTCGAAGATGGAATCGATAATAAAGGCTTTAGTAATGATATCTCAAACGGAAACGGTATTTCAAGTGACAAAAGTCTTGATGAAAAAAGTAAGCATTTATGCCTTCTTAAAAAAATAATTTACTCATAAAGTAATCGGATGTGAAATCTTTGATATCATTAAGATTTGAAAAAAAAAATTAAAGCCGAACTTTTCAATAGTTAACAACAATGCTTTGAAAACAATTAATGCATACTAAGTTAATATAACTGATGTTTTTGAGCGTCAGTCTAAAGCGTTACCCGTACTGCAATAAATTGATCAAGATATATCCAAAATATCTTAAAAACAATTCGACAAATACATAAAATTATGTACTCACCGATTTTTTTTCAGCGGAACCAGTAGACGTAGTGAAGAAACCAAAGAAGAGCGTCTGGAGGTTCCCAAAAGAGAACTCCATGGTATACAAAGTGTGGTGGTTCTATACTTGGCCTCTGAAACTAATCCTGGGTTACACTATCCCGTCTCCTATCACTTACAAGAGATTTTATCCTCTCGCTTTCATAATGTGCATTATTTGGATCGGTGGTAACAGCTACGTGGTTTCTTGGAGCATGACTGTTATTGGTAAGAAAAATAGTTTACAAGTATTTTATATTGTATTTATAAGTTGCCCAAATCCCTCATAACAGGCCTTTGTCTCTTGAGTGTGAACATAATATTATATGGATTGATGATGACGATTCATAAATTGCATTTAATATCAAGTATACCAATTTCCCTTAAGAGAGGCCCGTGTCCCAGCAGTGGGAACGTATGTGGTCTGATGATGATGATGAAACCAATTTATGACATTTTAAGACATCTTAAAATTTTACATAATGGACAGTTCCTAAGTTTTCATGTTATTTCTATAATCATTATTTACTTAATAATCACGTGCATCGTGAAGAATATGTAAACACTTCAGAGTTCTTTAAGTAGATGACATTGGCCCAGTATATAATAAGAGATAGGACATTCTCTAAAAATGCGTAAATAATTTAATTAAAATTGATATTGATGACATAAAGCCTTCTTGATGATTGTCTATTTGAGACTTTTGATGTAAACTTTCATGTATTATTTAACATTTATCTATCAGATAACACACATATCATTGAACATGAAATCTAAACAAGGAAGCGGTGGAATTCGCCCCAAAATTTTTTATTTAATTCGAATTGAACAATATAAAAACCATTAATCATTATCAAACTTACGATATTTTCTCCTTAATCAATTGGTTTCATTATTATCCCAAATAAGATTCTCTCCTAGTTTCATCAAAAATCTTACATTTTTTTTTGTTCCAGGACACACATTCTTTATCCCGGAATCAGTGATGGGTATGACGTTCCTTGCCTTTGGTGGATGTTTACCCGAAGCCTGTTCGATTTTCATCATGTCTCGACGTGGTATGTAAAAATTTTTGTATGGCTAATGACGAAATATCTACAAATGTGAACTTTAATTTTCTTTCGAATTTAAATTAGGACTTGTATTAATTTTTATGTAGCGTCATTGAATATTAATATTTATGAGGCATTTCTGCGAATGAAAACCTAAGTTTCTTGTGTACGATTGTATGCGAGAATTTGGAAAATAAGAACTTTGCAGTGTTTTTTTTATTTTTTTTAAGCAATGTGTTATTATTGTCCATTGAACATTTCATAATCACTATGGCTGTCATAAATAGCTACAAAGCCATTAAATTCTAAATTTAAGTAAGTAATCTATTTGGTGATGTCTTAGAGATATAAAAACAATTCCATATCTATAATTATAATTTCCTCAAAGCGTATCGATATATAAATAAACTTATCAATAAGATACTGATGATAATAATAAGTGTCGTAAAAAAGCGATTAATTTGCCTTTAAATAATAATTTGTTGACGTCTGTTTGATGGTATCAAAATGTATTATAATGATGACAATTGAATGTTGTTTGCATGCGAGATTTTATTATATAAGTGTATTATGCGTGCGATGTGTTTGCTTTGTCTTGCAAATGTATGCGAATTTCAGCCTGCGAATTATCTATTTCTTGATTTCAAAGATTTAACCTTTAAGATTGTTATCTTTTGTTACAGGTGAGGGTGGTATCGGTGTATCAAATGCGTTGGGTGCTAACTCATTAGCAATTTTGTTTGCTCTGGGAGTACCGTGGTTGATCAAAACTCTGACATACCTCGTGCAAGGCGCCGATTCTACAGCTGTGTACATCAATTCAGCCGGAATTGACTTCATCGTTGGTTCCCTTTTGATCGCTGTCGCGTGTCTTTGGCTGACTCTTTTCATCGGGAAATTCCAATTGCGAAGAACTGTCGGTGTTGCACTTCTCGCCTTATACGTAATTTTCATCACCTTCGTCATCTTAGTCGAAATGGGCATCATCCTCCACACCCACATTGCTATATGCTGATACCTTAGTGACGTGTAGTTAGCTGTGATTCGTGAACTATTCTTATTCGATGTATGGCTAACAATGGACTTTTATTTATTGCAATCAGCATTGACGTTGTTATTCATACATTTTCATCTGGACAAGCGTTTCTGTGATGAAATTGTGTTTGTAAATATGTTTTAGTGTAAGCTTCGGCCTTTACTAGTGTACAGTTATTATTTTTATATTGTTAGTAGGTACTTGTTAGTATTGAAATTTGAATTACAATTGTATCGTGTAATTCTGAGATGATATTATTGAACAGTGAAGGAATTCAATTTTTGCAGCAGATCTGATTATAATATGGGGACACAAATGTAGTTGACTGTACTGACTGAGAATGTCTCAGGGAATCAAACGCATTTATGAAATGTGTCTTGAGGGTGGGCGTAGTTGGATGTAAGGGGTGGCCCAAGGATCAGTCTTCGGCGCAAATATGAATTTAGTATTTAACTTTAAGAATGAAAAAGCTTTCTGTGAATCTGGGAGCTGCAACGAATTTTACCCCCCACTACGCTCGCCCTTGAGAGTTATTATGACAGTTGAATGGAAGAGAATTACAAAAACGATGAATTACAATTCAAAAGTTAATAAAATGTTAGTAATTTGTTTGGCGTTTTAATTATTTTGTTTGTTTGATTAATACTTCGAACGATTGAAAGTATGGCACTCGACACTCGACACAGAAATTATTTATAAATTGTAAGGGAGGAAAAAATATTTAAAGGTTTAAATTATATGATACATTATAGTATTTCTAAGTTTGTAAAAGATAAACTGAAATCAAGACTATCAAGAGGACATACCTATTAAATATTATCCTGAATAAATAAACAAGTCAGCCTTTATAATAATTATTATGAACACTTTAAGGTTAAAGTTGAATTTTTACTGAATCTAAAGAGTAACATGCAGTTGAATTTT